>VUQK01027516.1:0-10872 GCA_015106715.1 Bujurquina vittata | reverse complement strand
CGATGCATTTGGGTGCCTTTGTCTGCTGAGGAACAGGTGTAAAGGCGGAAAAAGAGACAATATTACTGGCAGGCTTTGGCTGTGATGGGCCCCTCGGTCTGTGGAGGACACAAACTGTTGGTAAATAATTTGTCTAGCATCTTAATGTGAGTCCTGATTGCGCTGCAATAGTTGCACAGAAAAACGCCTTTCCTCTATGTTAATGGCAATAGTTGTATATATCTATATTCACTGTATTTTTACACAAGCTGTGAAACTTTACAACTTATACTTGCATTTTAAATTGTAAAAATAATTTCTTAAGCATGTTTGTGTTTTTTACAGTAAAAAAAATCTTTTTTTTCTACTCTGATTTTAGGTTTTTATGTGATTATAAGTCCAATGTGTTAATACAGTATTTCAGTGCACTGATCTTTATTTAAGCCCTTTGCTGTCGTCAGTAAACCTAAACTCTGTTCAGCATTGACTAATTACAAAGCAAACAAGCTTGGTAATTGAACGAAATAAAAAGCACTTATCTGGTGCTTACCACTGTAGTGAGTAGTTAGCATTTTGTCGTGTAATGCATCCAATAAAACCCCTGTTTTTGAGAAGCTTTTCACAGATAAAAAGTGAAGTGAGAGCAGCTGGCCGACACGCTCTCTGAGGAATTCTGAGGAATTTTAGGAATGTCCTCAGCTGGATGTACTGTATAACAACTGAATGTTTTTAGTCACAGCTGAGATCACAAGCAGATTAGATTAGACTGATGTTTTTTCAGTATCAGCTTGTGATGTTGAAGTCACTGAAGTAAAAACCTTCTAGAAGCAAGTCGGACCCTGTGGCAGCCCTCTTAACCCTTCAGTAGAGGAACTGAAATAAATATCGCTAACAATATAGCTCAAAGACTGTGTGCAGTTTAGTTTTGTTATAGAAAATGATAAATGTGGTCTGGATATTTAAAAAAAGTTTTTGCACAGGGATATTTTTGCTGTAATTTTATATTATCACTGACTTTAAAATCGAACAGTCAAGCTGCTATTAGATTGCAGACTATCAGCTTTAATGCAGTGGGTTTCAAAAAAGTACTATCAGTTTTCGAGTTATAGTCATTTTATGCATAATCCCTCGTTGCTGCTTGTTTGTGGGTCTCTCCACCCTCCTTTTTTTCTTCAGTAATGGAAAAGTTACTTTAACTGAAAAGTTACAGAAGCATGTGGCATTTCTTCTGCCTTTGTTGGACTCTGCCAGGGCCGTCGCCAATTCTGTTTCTAATTTTTACAGACAGAATTTCCAGGTGGAGCCAGGTGGAGGAGAGCTTCCATGTTGGTGGCTGCAAGAGCTTGCCTCTTTTTGCAGATGATGTGGTGCTCTTCAGTCTGGGCTTCTTAGACTGCGGTCCCCACGGCCGGGCCCAGATAAGTGACTGAAAGAGAGAGGGATGGAGCTGAGTGTGTAGCCTTGTACATTTATCCATCCTATTGTCTCTGGAGCTTGAAAAAAGGGCGACTGGACTTCTTTTTGTATCTTGAAGATATTTGAGCTCTCATTCGAAAGGCTTCTTCAGTTCCATCATCAGTGTACATCAGTGACCTGGCAGCCACACATGCCCATGCTGTAGCGTTGCCTGTTTGACAAATATATTCTCTCCGTCTCCTTTTCCTCTTCTCGATTGCTCAGGGTTTTTGGTTGAACTGTGTAGGCTCTTCATGTTTCCTGGCAAAGTCTAATCTGGTCTTTCTGTTCTTCAGTGTGACTACTGGTCTTGTAAGCAGCATCCCAGATATATTGTCGAAAGTATTCACCCACCCTTCCAAATCATTCAAATTTTAGGACTGCTTAATGCACAGTGTCAAAACAAAGGTGTTTGAAACATTAATTGTGCAGCACTGTGCATTCCCGTTACACTCCAGACAACGCAGAGGAAAAAAACGTATAAATTGAGGTTCGATATAAACCGGTCCATTTATGGAGGCTCCTCCCAGCTTGGCCCTGATTCAGACTTCAGTCTTTTAGAGCTACAACGCCACCTCTATAAGTTGCTGCTGATTGTGCTTGTGCAGGTGTGTTGTGTGTGTTCATTACCTTTTTTTGTCCTGGTGTTTTACATGCGGGCCGACAGAAGCATAAAATGCTGGGACCTTTTTTCCCTCCTGGGTCCGACTCTGCTGTGGCCAGTTTTTTTGTGCAAACACATTAGTCACGCTAGGGTTTTTTGGGGTTTTTTCGCCTCTTTGTACAAACTGGGGTGAAGTGGCCGGAAATGATGGTGTTTCTTGGGAGGTGCGCTTGTAGATTAACAGAGTCGTGGCATTTTCCTATAACGATGTGGCTGTGTAACATTGAGGACAAACATTTCCCACCACTGGGTATCAATTAAAATCTCGACAATCAGGCTAACTGACTGGTACCGACGAGTGACAATGGCGACAATTAGTCGCACTGCCTTAAAAATGTTGACTGCTCTTTGATGTTACGCCAGATTTGAATCGGTGATCAATGATCAGTTAATGTACTGAGCAGCAGCCACAGCTGATCGCGCAGAAAGGCAAACCACAATTTTCTAAAGCCCAACTGAGTTTGAGCCGCATGCAGTCGGGGGGTGGGCAGCGTGATGTGGGGATGTGGTGTTGAGGCTCGCTGGCAGAAGTAACACTGCGATTCTTTCCCTGATATACTCACGAGAAATGAAATCCTGAATTGAAGTAGTCCTGTAATCTGTACATTTAATTTACCACCTCACCATCTGCAATGCCCCCACATGCTCCCGTGCACGGATCACGTGCACACATCCTCCTAACAAGTTTTTATTTAAAATAAATTCCAGCTTTGCATTGCTGTAAGTGCCGTATGCTTTTTTCCCTTCGGGCTTCATTGTTGCATTCGCCTTGTTAATAAACGAGACCTTTTCTCTGGACCAGAAGACAAATAGTGCAGCAGCTCTGAGGTTCTTTGGGTCACAGTACTGATGTGTTTGAATATAACTGAAGCCAGTAGTGACATCAGAGACCTCAGTGACAAAAACATCTTTTTAATGACTGCATGGAAGCCAGCACAGGTGATTTAGGAGGAGTTGCCTTTGTTGTTGTTGCTTTTCCAATCTAATTTTCAGTATACTAATCAATAAGCAAAACACACTTTTACACACCATTTGGAATGTATTAAAACAAACGTAAATGCCAGTAATCATACTTAATTAAAGGCAAATCCTCTGCAGAAGGGGTTAAACATGATAACCAATCTTAACTAGAGTGCAGTCTGGTTTCCACTTTACATGCCGAGCAGTATTTACAGTCAGAGGCTGAGGTCCAGCCTTAGGCCATGCAATCTTAATGATTGCCTCAATAATATCTCCGCAGCTCCCATTTCATGAGTGGAGTGTAAAGTGTGCTTTGATTCCTCTCCTCTCTTTCTCCAGAACTGTAGAGAATGGTCAGGAGCGAGTTGAGGTGGAAGAGGATGGCCAGCTGCGGTCATTAACCGTTAACGGTAAGGAGCAGCTGCTGCGACTGGAACACAAGTGAAGACACACAAACATCCTCCGCTGGAGAAGAGTTACCTCAGTACAAAGATTCCAATAAAACTTGAGCTCGCAGTGGAATAAAAAAAGCAACAAAATAATGTTCCCGTCTCATTAGTTGGATGTAGATACTTCTGTTATTCCGTTCTGCTGACTTTCCTGTGTTCAGATCCAAAGGTTTGGATGCAGGTTTTCTATGCATTTAGTTGATGTTTAGTTGAAGCTGTCCTTTAATTTTGCCTCAGGGTGGTGTTATTCCTTCAACACTCAGGACCACAGTATTCAGATATGATCAGACCCCCCCCCCCCCTCTTTGTGTGTACATTCTGTTAGTCTGCTGTGAACAGCACAGAAAACAAAGCATGACTTTTCATTTGAATTAATATGATTGTGGGTAAAACATTTACAAAAGGTTAGATCCCACCACCCTGGGTTTGTGTGCGCGTGCGTGCGTGTGTGCGTGTTATTTTTTATTTATTTTTAATAAATGTAACACAATGCTGGGAGGATGTTATGCAATTTTGTCTGTTCTAATATTGTGTTTTTGTTTATTTGATGCTACGTGTACACCTGTTAGTGTCGAGTCTTAATGTTGAAGCTTTTGATGGACGGCGTTCTATAAATAATAAATGAATATGGAAGAAGTTTTGTGTACCAATAAATCTGTTTTCAGGATGTTGAAGTATTGGGTTTAGTTTCAGAGTATCTGTTCCGTGTCATCAGTTCCATCGTGGGTAATAACTCATGAGCTCATTTTTGTTTCAGTGTGTATTGTAATGAACACTTTCCCAGGCATTTCAAACCAATATTACAATGACGTTACCACAATGATCCATCTCAAAGTGGCTCCAGTGCACCGCTTTGATTCCTTGCTTCAGCTGGTGTTTCACCCACAGTTACACAGGCTGGATTACATCACATCCTCAAACTTCAGTCTTACCTGCAGAACAACCAAACCTTAAATTAGCAATAAAGGGTAGTAATGAAGAGTTTGAAAATGTGCTTTAAGCTTTGAGCTGACCAGAGAGGTGACATAAGAGCCATGTGGGAATTACATATTGCATTCTTCTTTACATATTGAAACAGAGAAATGAATAACAAATCTGTGTAGACTTAGCAGAACTCCACCTGTCCCCTTCAAAATAAAATAAACCTTTCAGTTAGTAGATGACCTGCTCTACATCCTGAGCAACAGCCACCCCAATATTGTTCCAGTGATAGTGAATCATTCCAAATGCATCGAAGCCTGCACTGCAAAGGCAAGACAGCAGGAGGTCTGACTGAAGAAACATAAATAATAGTGTCCCAAAAGGAGGCCCATAAAGACGCAGCTTTTTTCCACGTGAGTGACGACAAAAGAAAAAAAAACTAAATAAATGAGAGGGTGAAATGAGGAGCTGAATATCATTTCCCCTGAGATACTCGCTGTGGATCAAATAAAAGAATAATATAAAGTTTGGACATGGAAAAAAAGACTTGGAAAATAACAACGGAAATAAAAAATAAAATAATTATTATTAGCAGTAGCAGTAGTGTTCAGTTTTAAATGTACTACGACAGCCTCACAGACTGCTACACACTGATTTGTGCATATGCACTGTTGGTAAATGAGGTCCAGTGTCATCCATTCATGATCTCAGAGAAGACAACAAAATAACTGCTCTTGTGTGAGTGTGAGAATCTGCAACACAAAAGTAAGAGCTGTTCCACCTGTGAGAGGTTTTGGAGTGTGACAGTGCTCTCCATCAAAACACCAAATGAGAGAATATCTCTGGGAGAATGGTGGTCATCCCTCCAGAAGGGCTCCAGAGAGCTGAAGAATGAAAACCAGCAGCACGGTGAAGCTGTTCTGGTGGCAGATGGTGAGCCAACATCTTATTAACACACTTTAAGTTGGTTTTTTTTGACATTGCAGTCAAATAACAATTCCCACACAGCCTAAGTACCTGACCATTGTTAAGCCACTTGTCTAATTAATTGCGCAGGTGAATGTTATTATCCAAAGCTAGTTTTTAGTTTTAAAGTAGCAGGTGGGATTGTCCCTACTGCCCAAAATATTATTGGCGATTTTTATTAGGAGGGATGATGCACACACTGTACAAATGTATTATTGGTTGTTCAGCTGGTCTTTAGTTTCCTCATGTGGGCGTTCAGAGATCTCATTGTTAATACTATATTATCTGCATCATGTTGGCTGTCCGTTTGTCTGTTCTCTGCATTAGTTACTGTTAAGACTAACTGGCTTACGAAGAGATCGTAGAGAAGAGGGCAGCAGTGTGTCACAGCTCAACCACAGCGTGCTTTGCACTCGCTCTCAGGAAGCAACAGAAACTTCCTCCTCTTACATGACACAATTACTTGAGGTGAGAAGCGCTCCAGTTCAAACACTAACCTCAGTGCAGGAGCTCACATCCACATCTGTGGGGGACTTTCTTTCATAAGTAACTTTAGATTTGAAAAAACAAAACAAAACACACAAACAGCTGTGCTAAGCAGACGTTAGCTTGCTCTACACAATGTCACCTTCCACTTAGTGATTTTTAAAATTGTTACATGAGAGACCTCACAGACTACTATATGAAAACACATTAATAGAGTCATATAAAAGTGTATGAACTAGCAGCAGTAGTGTTCACATATTGTTGATATCTTTAACAAGCTGTTTGACACACACACATAGATTTGTGTTGCTGGGGAGGAAAGTTAATCACACTTGTGGGCTTCTGCATTTCATGTTCTGCATCTGCAGCCTGTGTCAGTATTGCAAAGATATTCTACTGATGTTGATTACATGCCATTTTTTCTTGAATGATCTTTTCATCAGTGTTAACCCTACAACACTAACGTGCAGTAGCAATACTGCTAATACTGGCTATATTTATGCAATATGATATACCTGGCAAAACATACTTCCCATCAAAGTATACTGAAGTAAAACAATACATGGCTAACTGCAGTACTGAAATGCCAAAAGTAAACAAAGAACTAATAGCTATTATTACCGAGATATTATAATTATTATTATTGAACAATCAGTCTCTGCATCACTGACAGATGTAGGGCAAGATCAACCGAAAAATGGCGTTTTTGAGAGGTGAAAAATGTCTAGCTGACAATGGAATTTAATTTTTTTTTTACCATATGAATTATGCATGTAACCCAGGCAGCAGCAACACAATGAAAATCACGTGACTACAGTCGCGTGTGTGAAAATCAAACGACGTTAGTGCGCCAAAAACATAATGGAGTCATCAAGAAGTTTCAGTCAATCATGATTACAACATCTGGAAGGTTTTTCGTGTGTTCAGTGAACTACCGCCAACCAGGAGGAGAAATCATGGAAATACTTAGTTGTTGAAATGATGTATTTTTCTCGCACATGCTTGTCACGATTAACGTTCACTCATTTACCATCAACTACCATAAAGTAACACCATGGTTACAGAGGAGCGGCGCGCGGCCGCGAGCCGCGCTCCGGCGCGCGCAGCAGCTCAGCCGCAGGCCGCTGATCTGGAGCTGTCCTTGGTGCTGAACGCCTAATCCAATTAGCCAGCCTCCGTTCTCTCTCTCTCTCTCTCTCGCTCTCTCTCTCTCTCGCTCGCTCGCTCTCTCTCTCTCTCTCTCGCTCGCTTTCTCTCTCTCTCTGTTTCTCTCTCTCTCTCTCTCTCTCTCTCTCCCATTCCTCACATCCGGCGCAGCTCTCCGACCGGCAACTTCGCACCGTTATTTCTGTATATTCCTCGTGTGTTCCCGTGTTCTTCTCCTGCTCCGACCGAGTATTTGTTGCCAAAATGTGGCTGTCCCGCGGTCTGTGTGTTCTTGGCAGGCCTCACGAATCAACGGCAGGAGGGGAGTCGAAGCAGCTGGGGTAACTAAGAGGGTGCTATGGTGGGACCTCCTGGGAGGCAAAAAGTTCGGCTTCTCCGGCATAATCAGCTTTTTCCACAGAGGTAAGATCCACGAACATTGTGTGACTTAGCAGACCTGTGTGAGGCTTCTGTGGACCTGAAGTCTTTACGGAGATTACTGAGAAGTTAGTTCGGGAGAATAGAGGAGAACAGAAGAACGTAGTTTTGTTCTGTCTTCTTTCTGTCTGTCTTATAAACTTGGAACGTCTTAAGCGTGTAATCACGAGTTAAGCCCGAGTCTCCTTAATCTCTTGACATAAAGAAGCGCTCTCGCTTTGGACTTTAACTTTAGCTTCGCGGTAATGCAGTTGGTCTGCACTGAAAAAGGAGAAAGACAGAATCAATTAAATCTATGAGCCTACACAATGAGCAATGACCATTTAATCAGTTGTGGTGTAATGAAGGAAAAATGTGTTCTGCAAAGTGAGAGTACTGATCGAAATGTTTATTCACAGAAATCAGTTTTAATGTACTCTGGAGGGAAACAAACTGACAAAGATGTTTTTTTAGTCGTGACGTAGCAGCTTGATTCCAGATGCAGCCATGTGTCCTATGAGTGTCCCAGGAGAAGATAGACAGTCTATAATTAACTAAGGTAGACTTGAGCCAGGGGAGACGAGGCTTTATGCCACTACTGGGATTTGTGGGACTTCATTACACAATCAGATAAGAGTAAAAGGATTTCTAATGGCAGCATAAGCCTCCACAGTCTAAGTGGAGAATGGCTTCCAGCACAAAAGTGCTGTTTAGGTTCCAGATAGTCCCTGGGGGTGGATTAAAATTGCTATTCACTATTTAGTGAGTTCATTGGAGAACACTTTGTAATCAAAAATATCAAAACCTCCTAGATTAGCAAATATTGTATGACCACTATGATGGAAACTTTGGTTTCTAATAAAAGTGTTCATTTAAATGAAGTGTAAAGCTACATATCTGCTTTTTATCAAAGCAAAATGCTTTTCTGGGAGCATGTATGCTGCAGTAAATTCCTACAACACTAATCCAGTGTGGAACAACATTACCGATCTACTGTAGGATGGTTTTTGTTTGTTTTATTTTTACCCCTCAGCCTAAAGAGTCAGCTAGGGTTTTGTCACCACCCCGCCGGGTAAGCTGGCGGCCAACTTGCAATTTTGAATCCAGTAACTCAGGAATGACGTGATAACTTCATACCATAGATGAACTGGCAACTTAGTTCATACCATTACAGAAGGGTACAGTAGTCTAAGTGGTTTATATGTATTTCAGTTTTGGCATTTCTCCTTCCTGGTTCTTACTTAGCCAATCCTTGATGAATAAAGTCACTAAGGCTCATATGGAGCCCAGTTAGACCTACTGAGACCCGGTAATCATCTCTTCTATAAGTTGTGCTTATAGGGAGCACTGGCAGCTGATAGTATTTTTTAGTATTACAGAGGAGGCAAGACATTTTATAGCCTAGGTAGTCATTTAAAACAATCAGATAGAACAGAATAGAATACCTTTATTGTCATTATACAGAATGTATAATGAGATTGGAGGGCCACTCCTGTTCAGCGCCATGTTGTAGAAAGTAGAAAGTCACTTCCTAAAATATGATAATAATAATAATGCCTTAGACTTATATGGCGCTTTTCAAGGTACTCAAAGCGCTTTACACTTTCGTACCCTATTCATGCACACCTCAATCATACTCGGTGGTGGTAATGTCGCCACAGCTGCCCTGGGGCAGTCTGACAGAAGCGTGGCTGCCAATTCGCCCCTCCTACCACCACAAACACACTCACACTTACAATATAACAAAGAACTTCTAAAAATATGCAGAAAATAAAATAGAGTATATAAAAATATATACATTGTAATAAAATAAAACAAGTTTATACATATAATAATGAAGATGGTGAGTAATGCACTTGGTGAATGAATATTGGATATTATCGTGGGGATAGATATTGTTCAGTATGAATAATATAACACTGCACAGTTAGAGTGGGTGAGTGTGTGAGTTCAGGGTGAATCATATATATTATAATTGAATAATTGGATCAGACTTTTGTAATGGGTGATGTCTTTTTTTTCTAGCCATGGATCTCCCCAGGACCTGAGCTCAGGCAGGTGAGCCTGGTGGGCCTGGGCCATCTTCTCCTGACCAACCACCATCATCATCTCATTGAGCTCCATACACACATACACACGCATCGCAAAAACCTGTGTTTAAAGTGACCCGCCCCCACAGCAAGATACCGGTTGTAGCAAACATGACAGATAAAGTGAATTTTAGCACACCCAAAGCCCCCCGACCCACTGCAGCTCCTTTCCTCCCCCCTGAGCCAGTGGACATCATCCGTACTAAAGCCCGTTCCCGGCGAGTAAGGCTCAATGTAGGTGGTCTAACGCATGAAGTGTTGTGGAGAACACTTGACCGGCTGCCCCGAACTCGCCTGGGACGGCTAAGAGACTGCAACACCCATGAGTCCCTCCTGGAGATCTGTGATGACTACACCCTCACTGAGAACGAATACTTCTTTGACCGGCACCCAGTGGCCTTCTCCTCCATCCTCAACTTCTATAGAACAGGAAAACTTCACATGATGGAGGAGATGTGCGCTCTGTCCTTTGGCCAGGAGCTGGACTACTGGGGCATTGATGAGATCTATTTGGAGTCCTGCTGCCAGGCGCGGTACCACCAGAAGAAGGAGCAGATGAATGAGGAACTGAGGAGAGAGGCGGAGACCCTGAGGGACAAGGAGGGAGAGGTGGAGGACCAGGGCTGTTGCCCTGACAAGAGGCAGAAGCTGTGGGATCTCCTGGAAAAACCCAGCTCCTCTGTCGCTGCAAAGGTAACAAGCTGCGCAAATGATAGTAAATGGGAAATTATTTGATGTGATAATTTGAGTGAAACCTGTGATAGTATCTCAGGTCACCTTCAGGATTGCTAAAACTATACAAGATAATCTGCCCTCAGATTAGGCCCACAACAGAACTAAGTTTTATTTGGAGGCAACAGAAGGCATAAAATAAAGGATGCTGCCGTGGTACCTACTGTTAACATGTGATGACCACAGAGAATAACATAAATATAATAATAGGAATAAATATTTTCCTTTCTTTGGTAACACACTGATTGTTGATAATTACAACTGTCAGAAATAATGTCAAAGAACTTATATATAATATACAATGAGCATGAGCAGTAATCTCCATCTCAGTTTCTCTAAACATTGCTTTATGTTAATTGAAGAGGAAAAGGCTGTGATATAATACACAGTCCTCCAGCTCTTTAGCATTTCAGAGTTGCGGGACCATCTGTTCAGTTTATGTTTTAGGGCAAAGATTTATGTGTATCAGTGAGAGCCAGGTTCCTCCTGGTTGTGGAGTCTAGGTGATTTTGGCTTTGTTTTTATCTGATGAAAAGATTACATCATTTGTTTTCTGGCAAAAATTATTTCCGGTGAAAACAGCTTCATGTCTGTCGGCACATTGTCA
>VUQK01027515.1:0-10331 GCA_015106715.1 Bujurquina vittata | reverse complement strand
AAAATGCTGATGGACAAAGATGTGTTTATTTAACAGAAATGACATAAAATTCAAGTGAAAATCACACCAATGCAATCAGCACAACATAAACCTAAAACAACAAAATGCAGCTTTTGTAAAGCACTTCCTCTCACACTGATGCAAACATAATTTGATTACTTCTGACAAGCCTCTATGCAAAAATCACTGGTAAAGAGTTTTGGATTTAGGTTGCAAGACAGCCTTCAAAGACCTTGGTCAAGTAGCAGTGAACATATACCGATGATTGTATACATGCACACATCTGCATAAATGTATTTACATTATTTAAGTAAATGCCATTACTAACAATTAAAGAATATTAATATGCATACTTTGCTTTTTTGCTGAAAAACATTTAGACTGTAAATAAAATTTTACATTACTTTGAAAGCTTAAAAAAAGCGACTCTTGAAGAACTATCTTTGAAATAATTACAGCCCATTTAATAAATGTGCAAAACTGAATGCATACTCTCTGCTTCACACTTTTCAGATTTATAACATACTTTTTACAAAATGGCAAACACAACTCAGGTAAGGCTTTCAAGGCTATACTTTCAGCTAAAGACAGCATTACACGTGTTACATTTCACAAAAAAGGCATAATACACACCCATAAATTCATTTATTGATAAAACAATTAAAAAGTCAGCCCAGTAAACATAAAACTTAAAGCTCACAGTACTGTGCAAAAGTGTTGAGGTATTACTATTTATTTTGCTTCCAAGGAGCCAGACTTTGAGCGTTGAGCAATAGTTTTCCAGGTTTTCTGAAGGTCTTTCAAAGTTTTTCTTTGGACATTGACTGTTTTTTTCTCTCATTTTCTGTCCAGTCCTCATACCTGACCATTTACATTGTAATGTTTGACCTCTGAATCATTCAAGCACATAAAAAGGCACCTGACCCTAGGGATAAACTAATACTGTGTCTACACATAACAGAAAAGTACAAATTGTATCTTAATGACATCTTTAGCCACTTTGTTACTAGCTATCCACAGAAGATGAACAGTGTCTTAAAGTCATTAACTTAAGTAATGGGAGAAAATCTAGCAAAGACGTGACTCATTAGAAATGGTCTCAGTGGAAGGGTGGCTGTCAAGAAGTCATTCTTAAGGAAGGGAAACAGGGAGAAAAGGCTGAGGTATGACAGGATATACAAGAACTGTACTGAAAATCAGTGGCAACAAGTCTGATGGAGTAATTTTTGGTTGAAATAATGACTAATATGCACAGAGCAGGTCAGGAGAGAGGTACAACACTGGGTATCTACAAAGCATCTGTAAAACACAGTGGAGACTCTGTTGTGGTTTGGAGCTGTATTTCAGCCAGTGGTGTTGAAAATCTTGTTGAAATTCATGGAATTATGAATGCAGAAAGTATTGTCAGATTTTGATTGGCAGCTGCTCCATTTTTCAGCATGACAATGATCTCAAACACACTGCCAATGCAGTTGAAGCATACCTGGATAGAAAAACCCATTAGAACACTATCAGTAATGGACTGGTCTCCCCAGAACCCGGACCTCCACATTATTGAAGCAGCGTGGGATCATCATTGAGGTCGTTTTGACTGTTGGGTTTCCCCAGTAATTATTGTAGGGTCTTTACCTGACAATTTAAAGTGCTTTGAGGCAACTGTTGTGATTTGGCGCTATATAAATCAAATTGAATTGAATTGAATTTTGACAGAGAATGGAACAAAAGGCAGCCAACATCCAAAAAAGAGCTTTGAATGTCCTTCAAGAAGGCTTGAGAACTATTTCTGCAGACTGCTTAAAGAAATTTCGAGAAAGAAAGTTCAGTCTGTGATCACACCAAATATTGACTGCAAAGCTCATTAGAATTGTATAAACTCTGCTTTTTTTGCATTATATACTGTATTTACCTGTATATTTGCACGTTTCAACAAATACCTACATTTTCCTAGCAAAATATAAAGAAATGAAGGCTGACTCAAGATTTTTGCACAGTACTGTATATGCTACAAACAATGAGCTTGCATCACAGTCAGCAGTGAACATGATTCTCCACACAGTTTGAACAGAAGTGTCCTTTTCCACGGTGGCCACTTTTTCTTTGGTCTGTAAGAGAGAGAGAGAGAGAGAGAGACAGAGCAATGAAAACAATGTATCCTTTCCCACAGTCACATGTCCTGCAGTCACCTGCTTTTTTCACTTGTAACTTTGTGCTTTGGCCAGGTTTATGTGACCTTTGACATGACTTTTGGCCTCTATGGAGAACCATCTGTTTGAGGGAAAGGATGTCTGGCATAAAGCTGCTTTACATCTATTGGTGTGATTTATGCTTAACCATTAAGAAACAAATATAGTCCCGGAGGTGAATGTGACAGCAGCACTCAAAGGTTCATCTTTTTACAAATCTTTGTCCAAGTAAATTTAGTTTCAGACAATAAATGTCTCAGGTATAAAGTTAAACCACAGGGATAGATGGGGATCTGCAGAGACCAGTTAGTCAGTGTAATGAAACCTGGCTGCAGAAAGAGTGCTTTTAGGCAGTATTAAAGAAAATGCTAAGGCTAATCCCATGCAAAGATGTGCACCTTTCTGTTAGCCACAAACAGACGATCACAACAAAACAAATTTAAATAAATCAGCTTTACTTACATCTCGACATAATAACCATCCATTCAAAATCCTATTTCTACAATTGCTGCTTATTCACTCTAACAGGATACCATAACCATGCAGTCAAAAGCTTACAACGTGTGTCATGACCTTAAGTTGTGTGTATTTTGTGAAGCTTTTATTGGGGCTTCAGACATATGCAGACTTGCACAAAAACAGAAGTCAAAACACCCGGAGTGATAAAATGTTTTAGACCTGACAGATTGATTGGTCCAAGGTTAAGTTACCTGAACCAAAGTGCAGAGGAGCGACGCTCACAGCAGAACAGAATGGGCATTTAAAGTCTAACTGCAAATAATCTCAATAGCAGTCCAAATAACGGCACCCAAATTCATTTACTATAGATAATAAATGTGAACGTGTATGTGAGATAAATAAATAAAACAAGCATTTTGACCATTGGCCTGTGTAATATAGCTTTTTTTGTTTATTTGCTAGTTACTTATTAAGCATTATTGTATTTATTAGTTTGTTTGTTTTCTTCCTTTTTTATTTATATCGATAAATGTCCCTGAATGTTCAGGCTGAGGTTTGGGTGTAGACGCTTACATTATGCTTTTGTACAAATAGCCACAGACTTATACATGTACATTATACAGTATATATTTTGCAGACTAATGCTGCAGTACCTCGTGTCAATCTTTTGCATAATTTGTGGCTTTTATAGCACACTAAAGCTTTTGTTTCCTTACTTTACTTTCAATGCAGTGCCTCCTCTCAGGCAACATTTTTATCAGGGTAAAGTCTGGGGAAAGAGGAAGCGCTCCCCTGAGGACAAATGTCACATCACATTTCCTGAGCCCCAGGCTTCATAGGTCATGGAGACTTTAACCAAACACCAATCTAATCCAATCCAACTTTATTTATAGAGCACTTTAAAAGAAGACAACATAGTTGACCAGAGTGTTTTTCCAGTTAAAAGACAGCAATAAAATACAGCACAAAACTAAAAGCGAGAAATAAATAACAGTGAACGTAACTGTGCATTCGGGCCGGGGAATGGGTCCTGACTGTTGTTTGCTCTTATGCAAGAAAGGACAGTTCAGAGTAGCGAGCCCTCTTGGAGTCACTGGGCGAGGTGCTCCAGGGTGCTCTATCCAGTCAGTCCGTTGTCACACTCGGCAGTCGTTAGCACTGCTGCATTTGCTTTGTTTTTTTAGCTCTGAAAGTTCCGGCTTTTTCTCAACAGTGGTCTTATACACATAGCTTTTCTTAGATTAGCTAAATAAACTCTTTTTTTCCTTTTGAACAGCTCTTTAGTGGATTAAACGAAACAGTCCAACAATACTTGTTGACTGTGTAAGTAGTAAGTAGCCCAGAATTGTGAAAATATTAAAAACAAACAAAAAAAAAGAAACCAACAAACAAACATGAGGAGCTGTTGTTGATTGACTGGTGCTAAAAAGGCACCATGCTCCTGGCCGGCTAGCATATTTGCCCATTGCTCTCTAACTAGTGCTGCTAGTAGTGGCTACACCAACAAGATTTCACTCTGTACCCATTGTGGGGAAATGATGGTGGTTGGGTGTTGGCAGTGTGCTGACAGAGAGCATCTGTTATCTGATGGGGGGAGTGTCAAAGGTATGTTGTACGGCCAGTCTGTGGTCCACGCTTGCTTGTGCTGTCGTTAGTCCATCAGCACATCGCAGAGAATGTACTTTTCACGCTTTATTATTATTTTTTATATCTTTGATGTTTTTTTCTCCTGCTGAACTCCGATGTTGCTTCCTTTCCTGTTAAAGCCCACTTGTCAGCCACTCAGCATTTGGCTGATGCATAGCATCATCCTCATCCAGCAATGTGGAGATTTCTGTAGGTTTTCTTTCACATACTGCTGCAAACTGACACAACCGCAGTAGCAGAAGTTCAACATTAGCGCCTGTTGATGTGATATGCGGAATATACTCTTTAGGTCTTTTCAAACAGTTTAGTGTATCTATTAGAATGTTTCATGTCAAATATGATCAAAAATTAACTCGCTTCAACGTGAAAGGAAAATAAAGTTTTAGCCTCTTTAGGATCTTTCATCTGAGCCTCCGCCTAAGCTCACTTTAGACCGCGTGTGATCGACGAGAGACAGAGATGTAATAAAGGCACGGTGCACCTCTGACAGTCTGACACTGCCTGAGGAATGTGAAGCTGATGCCGGAGGCGATACCAGCAGGTGGATGAATGTCCATCTGTCAGCAAGCCCTCCTGATCACAGCAGGCCTGCCAACTGCACAAAGCACCAGGAATGCTTAAAAACTGGCTTGGAGAGGACAACATGGGGCTGGCACTCTGGGGGGAAACATGGGTCAGCTACATTGGCCTTTAAACATACAGTCATGAAAATGGTTGCATCTCTTGTCCTAATTGTTTTAGAGGGAACCTGGATGGTTTAGCCATGCTGGCAGCTGATTCCTAGGATGCCTGTTGGTCCACTGATCAACAAGATCAGTCTCGTATAGCAGAAACTGATATCAGATTGACTCCTGATCACTCTCTATTCAGGTTTTACTACTATTTCTTATTATCTGTTGAAATTTTTTACAGGATTTGGAATCCCTAGAAATCCAGCTAACTATAATAAATAAATAATAACTTGTGACTTATTATAGCTAAATAATAATTATAGCTATTATAGCTAATTTGTACATACAGTGCTTTAGTCTGTAAATGCCTTGAAAACTAATTACACGTCCTCAGCTTTATGTTTTGCATCAGATAGTACACGTTTCCATGGTAACAAGCTAAACTAAGATAACAAACTTGGCAAACCTGACCTTTGGAGCATCAGCATGCTAACATTGGGACTGTGAACATACGGTCACCATATAGGTCAAAGCCTAATTATAGCCTTCGACAGACTCCAGCATGGCCTCTTCAAGCACTTTCACATTAGGTAGATTGTATCATGTCTGAGTATGACTGTCCCCACCCTCCCAGCTTCCCTGCCAGGCAATGGTTACACTATTGTTTTGTGCCTGATGGTGGTTATATCAAACAAGACTAATACAGCCATGAGCATCAACATTTTTTTCCTCATGTCACTGTTGATTTTGTCCTGTATGCAGGACACCTGCCAATTTTCAGACTTTCATCTAACAGTGAACCATGTTTGTGTACCAGTGATCATGCCAATTTGGTGAACTACATTCAGCTGCCGTTGGTTAAGTTGCTAAAAATTGGTAACCAGGGAGAATAAAGGCAATACAGATACACATAATGCAAAAATGCAAAAAAACTAACCCGCTGTGACCCCAGATTTATTGACTAAGTTTATTTCTTCACAGTTTTCACTGTATTATCCACACTCGCCTGTCCTTTTGTTGAGTGAAAAAGAGCACGGTGTTAGGAGGTGAAATGTACATGCGCTCCTAAATTAAGCCCTTTAAATGTTTTGTGGTTCCCCTTTCAAAGCACAAAAGAATCTAGAAAATATGACACTGTGAAATGCTTCAAGTGTAAATAGTGAAGGTCGAGGTCAGGCATGGTTTGACAACTCTTAAAATAAAAAGATGGTGGTTGGGGCCAAAGGTAAATACGTTGCCAGCATTATAATTTCTACGTGTGAGAGTATCCAAAGGTTCTCTTGGGTCCGCGTGATGTTAATTTCATCATCAGAGGGCAACTGCGAGACTCCTTATTGGTGTCTGCGTGTCTGCCCCTTTGTCTGCAGACTTCACTGCCACCAGCTATGCATGCCTCCTCCAGGCAGACCCCATGTGGACTAGGACAAGTATAACAGGAACAGCTACTTGGCCATAATGTCAGCAGCTGTCCTGGCCTTAGGAGAGCACTCACGCTTGCAGTATCTTTTGCCTTTGTATTTTTTGCAGCAGGATAGGAATCAGCTTGGATTCTAATTTAATACAATTTAGTAAGAACTGGATGTATGGTGGAGGAATACAGCTCCACTTAATCTAAAGTAACAAGACTGTTTCTCAGATCTCTCTGTCATGCGTGGTAGTCTTTGTTGAAATGTATCCTGCATGGGCGACTCATCACAGCAGCCGCTGCACATACAATTCTGCAGAGACTTGCTGAGCTACAGGCAAAGAATGTGAGCCAGTTGATTCTGACTCTGAGGCCACATTATTCTTCTGCACTCACTGTGTACCCTGTAATAAGGACTTTCTGACCTATGACCTTTGAAGAGGATTTAAACCAAGACTCTATGACGGTCAAGGAGCCAAAGCAGGAAGATGGTAAACTCTGAGGTTTTGGTAAAGATCCATGATAAAGGAAGTTTAGAAAGTACTACATTCAGAGATAATGTTAATGCGCTGTACGTGTTGCAACATCACACTTCAAAGTTCTGCACTGATTTCAGGTTAAAACAGTCCAGTTGACCTCATTTGTCAGTGTCTGAACCTTCTCACAAAAGCAAACCATGACCTCATAATGGGCTCACTTACAACACACGCTCACCTCAATTATTCAAAAAGCAAAAACTAAATACAAAAAAACAACCTTGTCTCCGCACTCCATTTTATTTACTGCACATTTTTCTAAGACATTTACAAGGTGTTACAGAAAATGCCATCTCCAAAGGTCAAAGGACAAACACTACTGACAGATTTATCCTCTTTGCATTTTGTCAGGAAGAGTCAGTCACTTGTGTGCCTGGAATGGTTAGTAAATGATTTGTTAAACTTGAACTCTGACACAGGAGTTGGAACTATCAACAGGTCAGTTTCTTGCAAGCATTTCAAACGACAGTACTCATTTCCTTCAATGTCCCTAAAAACACGGGTTTGGTTCTTAAGTTTAGCACTTTGCATCCTTAAACCTCAAACTATAACCTGGTATTGATTCTCAGCAACCTTGTTTCTAAATTAGATGTGATTACTTGCAAATCATAATTTTATCAGGATGAAGACAATATGAAAATAAAACTGAGTTTAGTTTGTTTTTCATTTACAACTATTATTATTGAAGCTAGAAGGTCGGTATGGCTCATGATCCATCACAATTCACTGGATATTGCCTGTAAAACAGCAATGTGAACATGACCTTGAGCACATTTTGGGTGTAGACCCATTAGATGATTTTTAAATATGCCAAAATGGTCAAATTAATTGTTAATAAATTTATTTAAATAATTGTTCAATACCTCTGCCTATTAGTTGCTCTGATTTTATCTGAGGGATGATTTTACAAATGTGTTCTTCCTTATATTTGCAAAATAAAGATATAATATAGTATTTATGTAATATAGACATAATAAAATATAGATTGAATGTTATGTTATACTGATTATACTGTCTGGAAAATCTGAAGCAAGGGAAATTTTTTTTATGATGACCCATCATAAAAGTCTTGCAAAAAGGGCATCATTGATCTAGGTTCTGTATAGCACCATACTAAGCTGTGCAGGTTAGCACTGAGAATGGTAAAACCTGCAAATCCAGATGCATATTTTCATAAAGGCTGCTGTCTGTGTACCAGCATGAGGGTAAGTATCCCAAAACACTGTTGAATCAGAGTTTACAGTGGAAATACTGTAAATTTAAACCAGATGACACTGGTGATTATCAAATTATTGCTTTTTCCTTCCACATTCAGTCCTTATTAGTAGCCTGTCAGAAAAGCGCATCATTTGCTCTTATTTCTTTATTCAATTAAAAGAAATGCCAATGGTAACACAGTTTGACAGGCATCAGCTATTGGCTGAAAACTTGGCACATCTCAGCATGGTGTGCAGTGTGTCAAAAAAAAAGCTGGACAAGTGGAAGACAAAAAAGAAGTGTCAGGTCTAAAAAACTATCTACCAGTGTCTGAAAGTCATATTATTTAAGTAATAGGAGAAAATCCAGCAAAGTCCTGACACAGGACCTGATAGATGCATCTGATCCTTCAGTTGACCCATCTACTGTTCACTGAAGCCTCATTAAAAATGGTCTCAGTGGAAGTGTGGCTGTCAAGAAATCATTCTTAAGGAATGCAAACAGTCAGAAAAGGTTTAAGTATGCCGAATTCAACTGGCAACAGGTCTTATGGAGTCATGCAAAATTTTTGATTCACATTGTTGTCAATATAAATGGAGGAGGTCAGGAGAGAGGTACAACAGTTAGTGTCTACAGCCATCTGTAAAACATGGCAGAGGCTGTGTCATGGTTTGGATAGAAAACATACAACATACAATATAACACTATCACTCATGGACGGACCTCCTTAGAACCCGGATCTTCACATTATTGAAGCAGTGTGGGATCATCTTGACAGAGAACAGAACAAAAGGCAGCAAACATCCAAAGAAGAGCTTTGAATGTGCTTCAAGAAGCCTGGGGAACTATTCCTGAAGACTACTTAAAGAAAAGATAAGAAAGTTCAACCTTTACATTCTCTAACATTACATACAATCCCTTTAAACTACAGGTCTATCTGTCTTGCAGATCATTGGGTGCTAAATATATTTTTCTACAAGATGCTGCAAATACGTGTGTATCTTTTTAAATTGTGTACACTCAAAACTCCTGAAGCGTCTCTCATCCCATAATAAATCATGCAGTAAAGCCATTCACTCAAACATTCCCACAAAGCTGTGTGTACAAGATCATACTGCAAACAGTATAAATAATGCAAGTCTAATTGCTGTCTTGTGACTTTGCAGTGAAAAGTTGTACTAAAACTTGGTGGTTAGCAGCACAGCATGTGGGGAAAATGAGACGGAACCAGCTGTTTCTTCTTGCAGCAATAAGGCAGCGTCAGCCTGTGTTTTCCAACAGTTTCCCAACAGTCCCTCCCTTCTGCAGAGTTTCCCAGGTGTAATGGCCAACCTGCCAGTTTGAACCACATCAAACCTCACAAGCAGGAAGCTTCCCTTCACTGTTATTACTGAGATAAAGACCCTGTGGTCAGCACTGCACGATTGTCATCCAGCCCACCACAAAAGTGTGTTTCCATGTCTCCCAAGAAATTTTACTTTTACTGCAAGAAAATAAACAGCCATGGATTAAAAAAGAAAAATCACTGTATTAATATTTTAGTTTTTTTACTTAAATTTTTGTGTTCCCGAAGCCACACACAAAGGGTCAGGAGAGACAAACCACAATCTTCAGACTCAGATCTTCAGCTCTCTTCATCTCTATGACCTGTTTCTTAACCAGCAGCAGCTGCCTTTTCCAGTAAGTGCCTCTGCAAATAAAACAGGCTGCTTCTAGCTAACTACTAACCTTGCTTGTCTCAAACAGTAAAATCTGAATCTATACCTCTTTCCCTTCTGCCTCTGTGAAATATTCTTCCCAGGCGGTACCAGCAGTTTCCTCCAGCATTAACCATCAGACATGAAAGCTTTGCTCCGACTGGAAAATAACACAGTGCAGTCCCAGGTCTAATTATGCTGGTTTAGTTTATGACCTGTCAGCCCATATCCATTATCTTCCCCTGCAGCCTTTAAACCTCACCTTGCTTATCACTTCCCAAACCAGGTGGGAATGAGTGTAGTGTTCACTTTTTCTTTTTTTGCTGTTTTCCAGACTGCCTGTTCTCATTCCCAAGGGATCTAACAGATTCACACAAGGTGTCTTTTGGCATCTGGTGCATCAGATACAGAGACAAAAGATTAAGTCTTTAAATATCTTGTGTCTGGGCAGCACCAATGATGCATCCATCCATCCATTTTCTTCTGCTAATCAAGAGCTGAATTGTGGGGCAGCAGCCTAAGCTGCGAAGCCCAAA
>VUQK01027513.1:7078-17907 GCA_015106715.1 Bujurquina vittata | reverse complement strand
CACTTTTGTGTTCATACATGAACAATAAAAGAACGATTGCATGTCATCACTAGAAAGCAGATTTGTGTCGCGGGAGCGTAGCGTAACATTAAAAGGGAAGAAATAAAAACGGGAACATTACAATGAGCGTGTGACTAAACTCTTTTACTTGTTCAGCTGATTATCCACTAATATCCACCAATTAAGGTGGGCTAAACCATTCATCACTTAATGAGGTTAAATATGATTTGGTGCTCTCCCACTGGTATATGGACATGTTACTTTCTCTTCATGTAGGACGAGGGCAATAAACTCCCCCATGCCATCGCTCTCTGTCTTCCTCCTCTCTCCTCTGCGTGTGTGTGTGTGTGTGTGTGTGGAGTGCAGAGGTGCACACACGCAGCACTGCACACTGACACCACACAGACCAAACAACACAGGATAACATGATTAGCAGTATAGCACGTGAACCGCACTAGATTAATCAAGTGTGGCACTAAATTGTTGAATTGTACTGTTGTTGCTGCCAGCTTTAACCACAAGTTCTCTCTCTGTGTTTTTGCGCTTGGTTGTGTTGCGTTTGCAGCGAGTTTGTCTGGATGGTTTTTGTTATGCGTTTTCCACCTAATAAAGGCCTTTTCTTAATTGCATTGTGTTTTGTTTCTAAAGCTGTGGTGCATTGTGCTCTCAGGGCCATTGCAATATATATGATAAAAACATATTTAAAATGCAAATTACACATACAAGAAGCACCCCTGCATATGATAAATACCCACAGCGGAGGCACATCACCAAGAAACAACACTGCGCTGAATACTGAACAAACAGAAAACGGCGGATAAGTTAAGCAAAGTATAAACTTCCCTGTGCTGTAATACCTGGAAAGCTTCCTGAGCAATCAGCGGCACAGACCAGGCAGTGTGTTCTTAACAATTTAGCCCTCGGGACATTCGGGCTGAACTTAAAAGAAAGCCGAGCTCTTTGACCCTCTACTGTGGTAGTGAACAGGACCTGGGGGAATCTGAGAGAAGCTCACCTTGCTGAGCTAAAGTGCACCCCATCCACAGCCCGTCGGGCTCTGGCTGGGGTCAAGGGAAGGTCGCACACACCTATGAGACCTGACAAGACAACAGCATTCAACCTGGCTGCGTGTGCATTAAAGTTGGGTAAACAATAGCGGATGAACATAAGCACGATAGATGTCAACATGATCCTGTTGCCCTGGAGAGGTCTGTCTGCTGAAGTGAAGAAGGCCAAACGTGCAGCAATTCAAACCAAAAACATTCTCTGTGGCCTTAAGTTTTAATTGAATCACCCACACTTCCCTGCTGCTGCCTTGCCCCTGGCTTCCCTCTCTGGCTTGCTGGGTTAGCTGTCCACTGTGCCATCAGGATGTCGCTCATAGACAGACAGAGCAATCCCAGGGTGACTGGTGTGAAAATAGGGAATTTAACCAGAGGGGGTTTGGAGAAAATGGCTCGTTCTGTCCTGTCTCGTTTGCTCTGTCCAAGGCGGGCACTCGGCCACGCTTGGCCTCTCTGCCTGACCGATCACATAAATACACACATAAAAGAGCTTGGGCTGGTCGGCGAGGAGGCCTGCTGCCTGCTGTCACTCTCTGCTAGAGTCAACTGCTGTCTGCTCACACAACACAACAGCATTTTAAGTGAGGGTTGGTTTGTCACAAAAAGAGAAATCTGGGCTTTTGAGAGGTCGTCGCGTCTAGCTCTCGTTGTAAGAAAGCAAAAAATGACCCACAAATTGGTACTGGGACATCAAAATATTTAACTCAACATCAAACAGACACTCTTGAGAATCTTGACCTGAATTAGTGTCAGTGTAAAGTGCCCCTTTTTTTAATATAATGTAAACCTCCTGACCCTCATCTTGCTCTCCTTACCAGCTACTTTATAGTTTATAGGCCTCCACAGAATGAAGCCCAGGCGTGCCTCTGGCCACCGAGCCAGTGGGGAAGCAGGTTGGGGGTCACACACACACACACACACACACACTGAGCTCAGCTTAGAGTTACTGCATACAGTCATTCCTCTGCTGCATGTTGTTCCAACAATTTTACAACATCAACCTATTTCTTTTCTTCTTTTTTTTAAATATTCCGTCTTTTGCATAAAAATCCTCATTGGTGTAAGCAAACCTCTACATGGCACTCATGCCATGATAAGAGTGAGTGACAAAAGATCTATTTGGCCAACAGAGATTCGCTAGACAGGGAAAAATATTTTTTGTGCCGGCTAAATGGGAGAAATGATCTCAGCCTGGCCACTCATTTCAAAACTGTCTGGCTCTTCTACAGGGGGAATTTCAGAATATCTTTTTTTTGGTCAAAAACACTACTGTATGTGCATAACTTAAAGATAAGGGCTGTGCGGCAGCTTTTCTGCATTTACATGTAAAGCGATCCCCCACCGCAGCGCTGGCGTGCAAAGATGAGACCATTTTACCCTGCTATCCTTCACAAACACAAAATAACAGCCAGACGTAATGGTTTGGTTAACGCAGCTCTGTAAGTAGCGTTTATGCTAATTAAAGTGTAGCCAGCTCAGTAGACAGTTGCGAGTTCAGCTGCCGCCTCCTTTCTCAGTGTACAGAGGAGTCTCCTGAGAGCAGATCTATACCTGTTAAAGTGTATATAATACAGGTAAGAGATACGCCGCTGTGGGCAGTGGCTCAACTTTGGTGGAAAGTTTTATAATGGTACACAACGCTGCTGCAGGCTGATACATCATGTTTGTAAGAAGGGAGAATGAATGTGAGAGTGCACGAAGGAGGAAGTCAGTGGAGTGCTTCACAAGACTTTTGGCTACGAGGGACTGAAAGGTGAAGGAAAGCCAGGGAGTTCAGAGACTGTGAAGTTAGTTAACTGGCAGGCAGAGAGGATGGCACAGATATGAAGGTTAGAAGCCGGAGGGCGCGCAGTATCAAAAGGGGGAAACAGAAACTATCTGAGCACCGGGGGCTGTTACGCACTCAGATTTAATCAGAGCATCTGTCTCCTAAGTCTACAAAACTTTATGCAAGCACTTGGAATTTACAAGGGGAATTCATTAATGCACAAACCACGGAGGGTTTACTCTTGGAGAATGGAGGTACAGTAGGCCAGACTGTTGCTGGGTTAAGTTTAGGGCAAGATTGAGCTGAGTTGGGGGAGGCAAACCTCAAAGTAGGTCCCACAGTACACAGAAGAAACTATGAGAAGAACTTCGCTTCAGCTGCTTTCTGAGCAGATTTCTTGCCAGTAACTTTAATATACCAAACATAGCACAACTCCACACACATCAGGGAATGACTGAAGACTTTGTTTAGGAACTATTGATGGATTATTAGCCTAAAAAAGATTACTGAAGGATTTTTGAGCTTAAAAGAAATAGCACAGGACAAAGAGTCTGCAGGGGTTTGCTGCACCTTAGTAAAAATCCACACAAGGTAATTGTGGCCTCGTGAGTGTAAATGTAATTCAGTTAGTTCAGCCTGCTTCAATTTCCTCCTTCTTATGGCTTAGCTCTCTCGCCACACACATAAATGCCCCCCCTCAATACCTATCTCCACATCCCAATGAGCACACACTAATTCACTTAAGGCTGACAAATCTTACAGCCGTATGCAAGCGAAGCAGTCAGCTCAGCTCTTTGGACCGCCGCTGCGTCATTTCCCCTCGAGTTCATCAGTTCACCGTTCCGAGGGGACCAAACCTCCCCTGTGGATTATGTGTGCCCTCATAGACCTAATTGAAACTGAAAATGTTATGTTCCACTCCGGTGCCCTCCTAATAGGCTGGCTCTCAGTAACCAGGCTTGTGAAGCAATTACAAAGCAGAGTATGAGTCTCGATGAATCCTAAAGTGTGGGGTGGGCAGAGTGGGTGTGAGTGACTGGGAGTCTCGGCCAGCGCAGAGTGTTGCTGGAAAGAGGCAAAGCTTGACTGACTCACTAATTATAGATGTCTTTTTTGGCGCTGCCTTTCTTTTTCACGCTGTTCAGTCTGGATGAGGGAACGGAGCCCTGGCAGATCAAATGAGACGCTCCGCTCCGCTGGCTCGACTCTATGGCCCCCCAATCAGAAACAACTGGGCGCCAAGAGAAAGCAGCCAAGGTGGCATCTTTATCCAGCAGTTTAAGGGGATGGAATTTAGGGCACTTTCACGCTGGCAGCTTCACCCAAATCTATGATGAGTTTGCCTAAAACACTGGTAAAGCGGGAACACGGTGGCACAAGATTAGCTCCAGTCCTGTCCCAGCGGGCTACACGTGCAGTCACACTGGCTGCAACTCATGTAGAAAATAAAGTCCTTTCTGTACTTTGAACGGCACCGAAACAAAACATGATGGATACAATGTCTCTGATGTAAGGCTAGGAAAAAAATATATATACTGTGAAATTCAGGCTGTGCAGACTTGTGCACGAAAGAGTTGAATGAGTCAAGAATCTAAAATTTCCTCTACAATTTGAGCAAGCTGCTTTCCAAAACCAACAATCTGGTAATCATCCTTTATGCACACAAAACATTCAGGATTTGAACTTGAAGTTTTGGTTTCTTTTGTTCTTCGCACACCTACTCCACTGAGATGTGTGCAAACATGGATGAATGCCTTGGAAAAGAGATGGTCCAAAACTTTGAACAGATATCCACATTTGCATAATTGTTACACTTCTCCCTTTCTACGATGCCAGGTGGCTATTCGCAACAGGTGTAAACACTTGTGCTTCAGATAGCTGTTTTGTTTTAGCTGATCCACTCCCTTTTTGGTTGCACATGAGTGGTCAGGCGCCCATCAGTGCAGCTAATTGTGTGGCTCTCTTAAAATTGGTGCCAATTTTATTCTTTGGCAATACAGGCAAAAAACAAGTCTGTGTTGACAAAGAAGTCAAAAAGCATAGCAGAAATGTTAGGGCACGGGGTGACGGTCCAGTGCTGGCTGTAACAAATGAATCCTCAGTAAAAGCAATCAAACTGTGAGCTTTCAGACTCCAGACCTTAGGATCTGGGGTAGTTCTTTTTGTATAGATGAACATCCATTACTGTCTCTTTTAGCCAGAAACAAGAGAGTAGAGATGGTCTGGCTCCTGCAGGTGTGAAGCTCTGCAGGGAATTAATTAGAAAAGGTGGCTGAGGAGGGGCCGGGGTTGTGGGTCTGCATTCCGGTTCAGAGCTGTTAGCGCTGAAGTAAGTGGTGCAAAAGTTCAAACCAACATTTTTGCAAGTTCACAAAGTTCCTACATACTTTCTCTCAGTGTTGACAGCCGCACATATGCTCATGTTCACAAGTCAAGAAGTCCTAGAGACGTGGCATAATGTGCATTTTTAAAGCGAGGTGCGAATCGCTAATGGAACGGCACAGACACACATCTCACTGCACCGCCATGTCTGGAACAAACTTTTATGTTCAAAGTTAAAGTAAAGTAAAAGCTTTGTTGCTTTTTTAGGTATTCTCATATTTTGAATATGGCAAATCCAAGAAAAGGTTGCGATCATTTTTAGATACGATTAAAGAAGGAACCTCTAAGCCTCGAGCTTCTGAGTAGGATATTTCCATACCAGTGGAACGTGTCCTAATCACTGAACAAACATTTGGGTCCCTCCCCTTGTTTAACAAGCCAGCAGAGCATATGCTGTGTTGCTGCTGGTAAATGACCAGAATATCAAGCTCACAGCAAGAAGTGGCTTTGGGACTTTACAGCCACAAACAGGCTTGCAGAGAACCACAGAGCTGAAGTCAATCATATATTCACCGGCTAATGTCAAGCTGCTTATATCATGCTGCAGTGTTATAAGTAGTGTTGCAGGCTTCAGTTCAGATAGATAGTGCACAGGTGAAAGTTACAAGACATTTGTCTGTACTACAAAAAAGAGGCACAGAGAAGAACAGAGCTGACCAGAATTATCTTTACATATAATCTGCACACAGATCCCTGCAAACTTAAACAGATTGACACCATTTATATATTTTTACAGAATGTTTACAGCTGTGAATTAGTTGACGACGTCTCACTTTTTAAAAAAACACCTTAAATAAAATGTAATTACCATATTCTTTCTTGGGAAAAACACATTGATGTCAGTTTTAAAGCACAGCTGATTGTCTCATTGTTGGACAATCTGTAACAATGGCTTTAATCAAAGCGTGATCTTTCTCCTCAAGCCTTTTGTAGTTAAACTTGCATTTCACCATTTCTGTAGACTAACGAGGAGTCTGGATTGCAAGGGCTTCTTCTTCATTAGCATCAAGGTAATCTCCTTCCAATGTGTTTTGGAATGTGGACTGGCGCGCTGTTCCAGCCTTAACGATGCCCATCCAAACTGAATGTAGCACAATTTCATACTTTTCAAGGCTATTTATCAGTTAATGGATATATTTTAAGACTTTTTAAGGACTTCTGGCCACCCCATGCACAAATCCATAAAAGTTGGGATGTTGTTAAAATGTAAATAAAAAAGAACGCAATGATTTGCAAGTGTGTGATCAATGCCAAAGACCCTTACCAAAGAGTGATAAGTTCATCTTTTCCACGGACTAACTCCTGGCATTAGCTAAACTGCGTTTTCTGTTTCTGAGCTGGAAAATTCTGAGAACATGTTTTTTGTTGCCAAGCCGGCCGAATCAAAGACTGCTTGTTGTGTTTTTGAGCTGGTCTCCCCAGAGACTGTAGCTCCACCCAGGCCATCCCCAGGGTCTGTTCCTCAGCTGAAATCCCAGGTGAACTTTAAGCCAGCCAACTCTGAGACCCCAGTGAATCCCGAGCCAAGACAACTTCAGTCCCGTCTCCAGAAAAGTCGGCTACATGCCTTGCTGAACAGCCCCAGCATCTCCAAAGTATCCTGCGTTTCCTGCATGCCCACAATAGCCTGTGTTCCCAGAGTCTGAGCATGTGGTTTCCACACCACCAGAGCCTAAGCCAGTGGGTCCCATGAAACCCAAACCAGTGGGTCTTCATCTCCTCTATGTTGCAATCCTCCTGTTAAGCCATCAGCGAGTTCTCGCTCTCGCCGCTGGCCTCCAGAGGTTCTCCTCTTTTGACACCATTGCTCCTGCGTGACCATCAGCAGGACCCTACCTCAGCTGCTGGCCTCCTGCCCTGCCTCGTCACTGCGGGCTTCCTGTTCGTCTCCATCCAGAGGGGTCCTGTCATTCTTCTCGCCGATCTATTCCCAAGGCTCCTAGGGACTTCCTGTCTCCTCTTCTGTCACTGGCCACCAGCCAAGTCTTCTATTGGGCTCTGTCTTGGGGGCTGCTGGCATCCAGTCCTGATAGGCTCCATCTTTGCTGCTGCTCTGCCAGCCTCTCTTAGGGTCTTTTTTACTGCTGTGAGGTTCCATCTCGTCTGCTAACGCAACCAGAGGATTCTTGTTGATGCCAAGTTGTTGCCTTTGTATTCCGAAAGTACAAAACCAATGCTGAAAGTTTTATACAAGTTTCAGAGCAACACGTGCTCTAGAAATGGCCCATGAAAGCGTTTCAGGGAAGGCCTTGCATATTTCTGCAGGACAATGTTAAAACATTGCAACAGCATGGCTTCATAGTGAAAGAGTCTGGGTGCTGAACTGGCCTCCCTGCAGTCTCGATTTTTCACCTACTGAAAACTTTTGGTGCATCATGAAACAGAAAAATACGACAAAGAAGAGCCGGGATTGTTGAGCAGCTGCTCTCGTCGGGCCAAGACTGGTGTTAAAAGAGGGGATGCTGCACACTGGTGAGACCCAGCTTTTTAAAGTTGCTGCCATTAAATTCAAAATAGCAATTTTTTTTTTCTCAAAATGGTAAATTGTCTCAACTTAAAGGTTTGATATGTTTTCTATGCTCTATTATTTAAAGCGCTGTTTACAATGATTAATCAATATCTTTCCCTTTTCGAGGGGTGAATGTTGATTACTGAATGCAGTTTACGGAGAATTAATTGACTGTTTGCTATTTTCACATGGATAATAACACCGTACCAATAATCATAATGAGGCGATCTCATTAAGAGATCGCACCAACATAATCGGCAAGGTCATTAGAAAGTAACATTTTGCACAGCACCTCTCTCAGACGAATGTTTTAATTAACATACAGTATGACTTTCAATACCAAATGTCTCTGCCAGTAGCTCAACTTGACCTTAAAGTGGATTCCCTGCTTTCATTAGAATAATTAATGCCTAAATCAAGCACAGCGTGACTTATTGTCAGCTCCCTAAAATGCACTGTTGATTACTTTCCACGGACTTTCCTTTCTGCTTCAGTTTTAATGCTTTCCATTAACATATAAGCCTTAATGGCAATGGCAACAAACCGCACTAGTTATTAAAAGAAAAGACACAAAGTGGCACATTTACTGGGAACACCGCAGAGGTCAGAACCAGCGGCGTGTGTTTCCAGTGTTATGATCTGAAAAAGAAAAAGTCATATCTAATGTATCCATTTTCTTATCCCAGCTGTCACAGGGGAAGAGGCAGGCTGCACCCTGGCCAGGTTGCCAGTCTATCGCAGGGCTGGCACAGAGAAGCAGGCCACTATCCCATACATGTCCTCATGTCCATGTCTTTGGACTGTGGGAGGAAGACACAGAGAGAACCCACATAGACATGGGGAGAACATAAAAACAACACACTAACTACCCCAATAATATCAGTCATTACTGCAATCCAGATGAAATCCTATCTGAGCATTTAGGGCTCTTAAATCTCTGCCCAAATGATGAGCACTTAACACTTCTTCCTGTTTGGATGTGAGCCAAATATAGACAGTCTCACAAAAGGCAGCACTGTAAAAAATATGATTAGTTGATTGCGGAAGGAAGCGCCCTGAAGGATCTGGATAAGAGCTGTCAAACACAAGTCTGAGTGGTGCTCGGAATCAAAAAAGAAAAAAAAACATACCACACCAAAGTGTTCAGCTAATCTCCTCCTCTGTCACCATTACTGGAGCATCACTTTAAGCAAAATGCACAGAGACCGGCGTGTGGAAAGAGACAAGCAAAAGAGGCAAAGAGGAACTGGAAAAGAAGCAGCCAAAATGTATTTTTTTTTGCCTGCACACACACACTCATGTGTACTTGCACATATTTACACCCGCAGACAGGGAGCTAATGAAAGGTAGTCTCTTCAAAGTGAGCCAGAGCAACTATAAGAATGTGAACCAAACAGAGAGAGCAGGAGAACAAAAAGTTCTGAAAAGCAGATGGAGGCAAAACAGGACAGCTCTGACAAGATGTCGAAAGGGTGCTGACATCTTTTACTTCCTTCCCCGTCCTACAGCTCTCTCTGTCAGAACAGCACTCATCTGTTAGAAGTAGGGAAAGGGGGGAGCCCAGCGAGGAGAACATTAGCCCTCCAGCGATCACCAAAGGCCGTTGACACTCATCAGTCTAAGAGCCCTACAGTGCTGGAGTGCTATCATCTTTGCAATGACCTTGATTGATTGGAGCGAAAGACCTTGCATCCTTACGAAATGACTTCTAATGAGTTTTAATGCATGGCTTCTAATAGATATGTGCTAACTGGTGTGAATATTGGCATCAAGAGTTATTCTACTTACTTGTTAAATTAGCAGGAAGCAACCTGTGACCTCTATAAGATCTGTATGATACCACGAGACACACAAACTCCACAAACTCTTCATTCCATCACAGTCTTTGTAGAAATTAGATCACCATGACATGTTTCACAGTCAAATGTTTGGACACACGTACCCAAATGGGTAACATATCTGCCAAAGCCTCAGCATGTTAGCATTGTGTCATTAGCATTTAGCACAAATCAAGACTTTCAAGTCAAGCAGAAACTGAGAGCATGCAGTACACAGCACACTGTAGGTGTAACCCGGGCATCATTGTATACTCTGCCACTGCTATAAATAAACTATCAAATCTTTATTTAATGCATCAGTCTCTGGCATTGCTGGTTCGGGGAATATGTATCCTGGAGCCACTGGGTATTTCAGGTCTTTCAGTATCATACATTCTCTCCTAGGCAACCCAGCTGGGGGCTGATCATTCTCTGGCTTGCATCCCAGCAGCAGTAGCCATAGCGTCTCCATCCCGGGCCACAGCAATCTCAACATTCTGATAGCCTGCTTTTTTTGGCTTTCCAGCTCTACTGAACTAACTTGCAAAGCCTCACCAACCCGTCTGAGCCTGCTTGTGGGTTAGTGGAGTGTGGCACATTGCATCCATACTGTGACTCCTGGTATTTAGAACATTTCTCGTCACCGTGTTCTTCCCACAGTGAGCTCCACTGTGATCATATCTGTTTGGCCTTTTCTGCAGCCTTGTCAAAAGATGATCTGTTTTGTTGTTGTTGAAGCCATTCTTGCTGCCTTTTGCAAATGCCTGTAGGCCGCTGCTTGGACGCGCTTATCAGATCATGGACAGAATTACACTGTGCTAAATCCAAAGCTTAAATCTCAGGTAAGCGAGCTTATCCATCTTCACAAGCCAGTTATGAAGTGTATTGTTTATAGAAACTGTGTTTATGAGGCTGGAGCCAAATTTCTTCCAAAGACTACTCCCTTGATGGATCAGATATTACAACCAGACATCAAGAAGTGTAAGTTGGCCGCTACCTGCCCTCTTTAGCACCATGGACCTATACTTGTTTGGTTTGAAACCCCATGAAATTCATTTATCTTTACCCTGCAAGATACATTTGGCACCATCTGTGCATTTTTCACAAACGGGGAAGTCATCAATATATAGATGTTTGTCAGACTCCATCAAGGGAATCTGCACTGCACCTCAATGGGCTTGAATTCATCTTCATGTTCCTTTTTCAGAAAGTGCCTTACCATTGAAGCTTCATTAACACTTTATAAACATGGCGAGCATAGCAGATGTCGGCTGGAAACTCCTGGAATT
>VUQK01027512.1:13926-29267 GCA_015106715.1 Bujurquina vittata | reverse complement strand
TTTTCCTTTTTTAGGCGAAAACCAACCTCCCGGAAATTTTAGTCTAAAAATTTAAAGTCCAGGTTCTAGGCAAGAATAAAGTAATGAAACATAGCTCTGTGTGTGTGTGTGTGTGTGTGTGTGTGTGTGTGTGTGTGTGTGCGTGTGTGTGTGTGTGCGCGCGCAGGTTTGAGGGGCTCTGCCTGCTCTCCATGCTGGTCAAAGACAGTTCCAGTGATCTATTCCAGCAGCACTGCCTTTCCTGGCTGCGCTCCCTGCAGCAAGTCATACAGGTGAGACACAGAGACGTACTGATGAACAGGGTCAGAGGACCCGCTCCTCTGTTAGAGCCCCAGTTTTTTTTTTGTTGATGGTGTACATAAAACACTGTAAAAAGAAAGCAAACAGCACAGTTTTCCTTCCAGGCAGGTGACTGGCGTGTCAGGGAGGGCATTCAATGTGAAAAGCTACCAAATCCAAGACGTGGAGCTGCTGCTGTGCTGTCTCCTCCTGAATAAAGGGGCAGCTGAAAGTAGCCCTTTAAAAAAAAAAAAGAATAAAAATGATGTTCTTTTCTAGTCTCAGGCCCCAGTTCAGACGGTCCAGCTGGCGGTGAACATTCTGAAGGACTTGCTGCAGTACTCGTCTCAGCTGGCAGAGCTGGCCAGAGAGGTCGGCCTTAACTCCATCCTGGGCATCCTGACGTCTCTGCTGGGTCTCAAGTCGGAGGTGAGGCGTGAGGGCGGCGACTGGGTCGTTCATAATTATGTTATGACATGATAACACTATCTCTATTGATCTGTTGTTATTCAAATAGCTTCCGCTCAAATACCAGCCGTCTGAACTACCTTATAGCAGTTACATGTTCTCTTTGAATCCAGTGTGAGCTGGCAGCCATGGAGGGAATGATAGCCTGTATGACCTGTTACCCCAGAGCCTGTGGATCCCTGAGGGTGAGACTGTTGGGGCCTTTTTTCTTGGTGCTGCTTATGTTGCACAGCTAAAACGCGACACATTAGTCAGTAAAATAAATACAAACATGCAATTGAAACTTTAAGTCTATTATACAGCATATAGTGAACATCACTAAAAAGCCCATCATTTGTATAGTGAGTGATTCAGACCGCAGCGCTGCTCAAACCTGAACCTCCTTTTTGTTTTTGTTTGTTTTAAGGACAAGCTAGCAGCCTATTTCCTCTCCAAAATGGACAGCACAAATAGGAAAACACAAGAGGTCTGACATTCTTAGATAAAAAAAAATACTAAGACTTTTTTTTGTGTGTGTGTGTGTGTGTGAAGTGTTTTAAACTTTTGTTTCGATGTTAATCTGTCAGATGGCCTGTCACTGCTACGGTCGTCTGCCCTGCCTCGGCGGCGTGCTGGACAGAGGGCTCGGGGCCGGCAGAGCTGAGGGCTGGACCAATCAGATTCACTGCCTGCTGGCCTCTGCCAACGGCCTGCTGGCTCAGCTCTACCAAGGTTCAGAAACAGGTGTGTCTCTCTGTGTAGGTGCAGGGGTAGTTTTTTGTCTCTGTCCATGTATTGTTGTATTGCTGTAAGTGAAACACGATGTTCTGCATATGTTAACTAAATGTTTGATGGACTAAAATCAGTCTCCCTTCCAGCCAGCTTCTGTGTAAAATCTAAATATTTGATTCTTCATTTTTTTTTGTTTAACTCTGTCTCAGCTTTGTTTTAATTGTTTCTGCCACTATATAAAAGTAAGTTATAAAACTAGGCCATAAACCAGACGAGCAGCTGGAGAGCTTTGCTGACAGAAGTGATGATGCAGTGGTACAAACTGTGTTCATTTTCCAGCACAAAAGTATTTCTGTTATGTTGTTTATATTATAAAAGGACCTGTTTTAATCTCAGCAGTGACATTTTCCTAAACCAAGGCAAGCGGTGTCTCCACCTAATATGATGCCTGAAACCTGAAACCTAAAACAAAGAGAGGAAAAGATGTTGTGGTTGAGTAAAAGTTTCACAAGTGATTGCAACCTCGCTCTGTTGGGTGTAAAGTCTTGTTTTTAAGCTATTCATCCGCCATAAAGCTTACGTGTATTAAGCCCGCCTGTCCACAGAATCACTTTCTTCCATTCCAACCTCTCCACCACCACGGATGAGACCAAAGAGCTGCCAAAGGATCTCAGGAACAAGACTGTAGAGCTGCAACACCATCCCCGCAGTCGAGCACAGAGGCGGAAATGTTCTGTCTGCTAAGGATACAGGACAACTTCACCGCACTGGGGGACTAATGGACGGTGCCATGTACCATAAAATTTCGGACAGGAACCTCCTTTTGTCAACCAGAGCGCTGAAGATGGGTCATGGATGGGTCTTCCAGGATGACCATGACCCAAACATATTGCCAAGGCAACAAAGAAGTGGCTAAATAAGAAGCCCATCAAAGTCATGGAGTGGCCTCGCCAGTCTCAGACTTCGAGTTTCCGAGCGGCAGCCGAGAGACCTAAAGGATTCAGAAGTTTCTGTAAACGAGGAGTCGGTCAAAGTCCCTCCGGAGATGTGTGCAGACCTGCTGACCAACTACGAGAAACGTCTTAAAGCTGTGCTCGCCAACAAGGGTTTCCCCACCACGTGCTAAATCGTGTTTTGGTTGGGGATCAAATACTAATTTCACTCAGTGACATGCAAATAAATTTCTATGTAATGTGTTTGCAACATGCTTGTTACTTCAGGTTCCCCATCACAGGGCTGTGAGCACACCGTCAGGCCTGGGTCAGTTTTACAGTGTATGAAGCTGGTGTGACCTGCACAGCGCTATTGTAATGCAGTAACCTCTGCTCTCTGGGCCAGCACACGATGGCCGTGAGGTTGTAAATCTGTGTGGCTCCACCCTGTCTGACCACTCCACTTCATAATTAACGTCCCCCACTCGTCATGTGACCACAAAGGGCCCTTGCCACCTGGACAGTAATTTAGAGGTGGACAAATGAAGTAATACAAGCACTCTGTCTCCCAGTGTGAATTGTCTGAGTCGAGCTCCTCTGTTGTGCAGGCGTTACTGATGTTCCCGGGATATCCTGTCCAGCGTGTGCAGTTTTGTTCTTAAAATCTCTGAAATCTGATATCACACTTTTATTCTGTCTATGTTGGTGACATAGTGGCCCAAGGTCATTTAAAATTACTCTCGTCTTCCCTCCTGTTTTTAAGCTGGATCTCAGTCTGTAGGGAGTTTGATCTATTTTTACTCGAGTGTTGTGTGCTGATGGTTGTTTTTGCCGTCCCAGATGGAGCGATGCAGTATCAAGGTCCCGGGGTGGAGCTGGGTTTTCCTCATCTCGACCACACCGATCCCCTGCTGCTTCTTCAGCTCCAGCACAGATATACTGCTGTCTGCCTAGCACTCAAGCACACACTTAGGTACAACACACACACAAACACAGCTTTCAAGTTTACTCAGACTACAAGAGCAAATGTTTTTGTTGCGTATAGTGCTCTGTGACCGCGTGGATACTTTCAAATCTGCACTGTTTGAAGTCACGGCCCTCTTCATTAAATTTAATTTCACTTCTGAAATTTGCAGCATTAAAAAACTGCACGTCTTTCTGCAAACAGTGTGTAGTTAACTATGTCCACACGCTTCGCTGGAACAATGTTCTGCTATGCAAAGAAAGCCCAATAAGATTGGTGCATATTTTCCCAGGTTTTTAAACAAGGGGAAACCCACTAAAAAAAATCCATTGTTACAATTTCACTGGAGAGCAGAAAGGAGTGTGGAGGCCAGTTATGATTTGGTCTTTGGTGTGTTGGTGTGTACTGATGTAGACAACAAGTTCGTAGCATCATAGTGTAAAAAAGGAAAATTGTTGGAGGACACTATCCAGCCTTGTGTTGATCATTGCTGATCAAAGCTGGACATATAAATACCTGTGATTACTGCATAGTCATTAGATCCCAGGATGACTGCTGCTTTCGCCTTTTCACACTGAGCAATAAAACCATGTGTCAGTGAGTATTAGGGTGGAGAGTCTTTACAGACACGAAGCAGCTGGAGGTAAAAGGCCTCCTCTCTGACTGTACTTCTAGGCGTGTGTTTTGTTTAGCACATAATTCACAGAATCTGCTCCGACATCTTGCCCAGGGCAAGAAACAGAGTACACCCTGGGCAGGTTGCCAATCTAGTTGCCTGATTATTTTAAATGTGTACAGTCCTGTGAAAAGCTAAAGTGGAGATGTCTAGTCATGATGCACAGTGCCATGTTTGGCAAAACCCAAACACAGCAACAATTTAGGCTTGGCCTGCAAGCAGAGCAATTGGGCACTTTGCAGTCGCTGAGTTCTCCATGTACTTGAACCTTCTGTGTACCAGGGTATTTTAGAGTCAAATGTGAGGAAATCAGTCTGGCAGCTAAAGCTTGCTGCAAATTGGATAATGCAATAGGATAGTGAAAAATGCTGTGCTGGGACCTTAAGGGAGCTGTGCATGACCTCAAACCTCAATGAACCAAAGCAACAATGTAAAGAAGAGTGGGGCAGTGCTCCTCCACAGCACTGTGAGAGACTGAAAGTCATACAGAAAATGATGACTTCAGGTTGTTGCCGCTAAAGGTTCAAGAAAACACGAACCAGCTGAATCAATCTTAGTTTTTCCACAGGGCTGCATGAAGTTCTGTGGAAACGTTCCTTTTCACATGAATGTGTGAACCACCAGAAAGCAGAATTCACTGCATCTGACGTGACATGTAGCAGAAATGTAATGCATACATTCAGCGGCCCCTATAATGTCGTAGAAATGGTTATAAAGCCTGTAAGAGCAGTGGTGTGCAAGCAGGGAGTCACTGTATTCTTTGTTTCCTTCCATCAGAGTAGATCCCGCCTCAGCGGTCCGTTTGCCCGTCAGACTAATACTCAACCTGGTGTGCCGAGCCCTCGCTGTCAGCGCCAAGAGCATAGTAAGTGTACACACACTCACACACACTAATGAGCAGAGTGTCAGTCACTGTTTTTGCATCATTGTAGTGTATCATGAAAGTGAATGGAACTGATCCTAATGGGTGTGTGTGTGTGTGTGTGTGTGTCAGAATTTAACAGGAGATGGAAGCGTGAGGCTGCTGGTCCTCCCCATTATACACACCAATACGCTTGAAGTCCTGTCAGGTCTAATCACTGCGTGAGTACTTAAACACACACACACACACACGCACACACACACAGGATGTCTGCTGATTTTGGTTTTAAATAATCGAAAGTTGCGTAACAAGCCTGATTTGCACTGTGCGCTACAGGGTGCGTGTGGGTATGGTTCAGTACTCTGCAGTAGTACAGAGGCTGTTTTCTCAAACACTGTCTGCCTGGACGCCTCTACCTGAAGCCAGCGTGGGACAACAGAGGGCCTACAGGTAACAGCCTAATACACCTGAAAGCTAACAAAAGAATAATAAGAATGTGTTGCTGCTTATAAACAAAAACACAGGAGGTATACTGGTAGGAAATATTCTTTGGTTCAAGATAAGGAAGAAGGTCCTAATTGGACGATTAAATGAAAGGGGCGGTTTTAGTAACATTTTGGGAAATTACAGGCTGAACTGCAGTACTGCAGATGATGTAATGATGCTTTATCAAGCGTTCATGTCCTCCTCTTCCCACAGTGCAGTGCGCGTTTCAGTGTACAGAACCTTGGAGCTGTGGGTCCAGGTTGCTGGAGCGTCTGCTAACATCCTTCAGGGGAGCCCTGGCCACTCAGAACTCCTCTTTAACCACCTGCTTGGTGACATCACACCGGGCGCAGAGTCTATTAAGGTAGGTTAAACTTGGATGTGTATTGAATGTACGAATTTAAGCACTGACCTTTATGAAACAGAAGGGAACCGGGAGTTTGTTGGCAAAAGTGTGTGCTGAGCCGGGGGGGTGTCCTGTTCTCCAGCTCCGGGCTGGGCTCTCAGCTGATGTTGTTCCTGGAGGCAAACCTGGCCCTCGGAGGACAAAGCAGCTGGTGATGGCAGATGCAGTTGGTCCATCACTTCAGAGGAAAGGAGACCATCTGGCCAATCAAGACACCTGCCTTGCAGCTGTCAGGGGTGAGATGCAAACTAAGTTTAATGTTATCTTCTATTGTGTGGTTATTGGTCTCCTAATCTGATGATATTCTGATACTAGATCTGATCATGTGGCTTTTTTCATCCTTATAGCTCTGAGGCAGATCATACAGACCAGCGGCACACTCTTAAAGGACGACATTCACAAGGTAAATGTGATTTGAAGTAACATTAACATGATTTCTTGAGCAGAAAATGTAGATTCATAACTCTGAAGTACCAAAATAATGAATGCATGCTTAACGCTACAGCAGCATATATGCATTCATTCGGACAGGGTGCACCAAACCAGTGTGTGGATTCATTTGTTGCACACATTGTGATTTTCTATAAATACAGTGTCCCCAAGGACACCCCATTCTATTGATTTTAATAGCAATAATGTGTCCTTAATTTCTTGAAGCGACTCCATGAGGTGGTCCTGCCGCTGTGTGTGCGTCTGCAGCAGCAGCAGTCTTGCAGCAGCAATGCATGTGAATCTGCGGGGAGTGCGAGTGGGCAGTACAGCAGCGCTCTGACTCGACGGGACCTGTACAGGTACTCCTCCGTTCCCACAGCAAGAGCCACAAAGTGTGGGCCTTCATCAGACTGGAATATATTTGAACTCTTTATGCTTGAATTTAAATATGTACATATTTTGGGAACGATGTTGAAACTGCAGTCTTCACATTTCTAGTCCAGTTAATGGTTGTTTGTATTAAATTTAAACATTTCAATTAAGATAGCTTTTAGCAGTTAAAGAACACATGCTCATACAAGCACTTGAGTGTAGACTGTGAGCCAGGCCTTCTCTCCAACATTGGTGTCTTATCTCACTAATGTGCTTCTGGAAGAATGGTCAGAAATTCCCATAAACACTCCTAAACCTGTGGAAAGTCTTCCCAGAAGAGCTGAAGCTGTTATAAATGCAAAGAGTGGCCGACATAGTGAATATTGGAGGTAAGGAGTTTCCTCTATGAATTTGCAGGTTGCTGCTGGCTCTGGTCCTGGTCCCATCACCCTGTTGGCCTCCACCTTTGACCTGTGCTGTCTCAATCTTCAGTAATGGCTGCACTGACAGGAATGTTAAGGTGATTTAACACATGGCAAATAGTCCATAAAGAGTGCAGCATGTGTCGAGTGGATGGTTGGATAAATGTTTGTGCTTATAGATGTACACAAGTCTGTTAGAAAGGCTGCAGCTACTCAGTTCAGTCAACAATCTGTAATAATGAACCACACAGGAGAACTGAATTCTGCTGCCACTGCGTATCGAGTCCTTTATGTCGTGGGAAGCTTTGCTTTTCCGGGGAAATATGAACAGTTTTGCAATTACAAAGTTTCTGAGTAACCAAATAAACAATCAGCGATAATGACCCGCTATGCTGTAATACTTAAAAATGACCACAAGAGGTCTCTCAGCACATCTTTCATATGGTCAGCAGTAGGATACAAGGGTTAGGGTTGACAGACAGTGCTGAATCATCACTTCACCAACCAGTCTACTTATTATTGCAATCACATGAAAAAAAAAATAGAAAAACTTAGGTTTTTCTATTTTTTTGGGGGGGGGGGTTAAACGCAGCAACAGAATTGGTATAAAGACATCACAGTTGTGTGTCTGTGCAGGTGTGACAGCTGTTTAGTTCACCATCAATCATTTTAGGCTTTAACGACACTCTGCTCTCACCCCCTCTGTTCCGTTTCTCAGGTCTCGTCCTTCTGTGCTGAGGCCCTGACCATCTGTAACTTGATCATTCATCCCCGCGCTCCCTCCATCGCCCTTCCCTTACCACCCCTCACCATGAAACCTACCTCCACGAGTACAGTCCTCCCCTCCTCCCAGGGATCTGCCCCTGGACTAACTTTGCCAACCCTCCTTGGAGGTCCTGCCCCTGGTCCTCCTTTCCCCTCCCGTCACTCTCTCAGCCTGGGCCCTCCTTCCCTGCTGGGCTCTTTTGAGAACCACCTCTCCCTGGTTCCAGGACTGCCAGGCCAGGGCCCTACCACAGGAGACATGATTCTGTCCCCACACGCTCACCACCAGCCAGACCCTGCAGGGCTGGGCCCTCCAGAAGGGCAAAGACCTGTGTTTGTACGCTTTGACAAAGAGGAAGCAGAAGACGTAGAGATCTCGTTGGCGAGCGACTCCGATGACAGCGTGGTCATTGTTCCTCCGGGGATGCTAAACATGGAGACCCAGCAGGACGAAACGGCAGCAAACTCTCAGAACATGCTCTCTGCTGCGGCGGGTGGCGCTGGTGTCACCCTCCCAGGAGGCGAGTCTGTCACCATGGTCGCAACCACAGCGGCCACAACCACAATTGATGGAGTCTCTCTGTCCAACGACCTAGCTGCCTCCTCCCCCCTCCTCACTGCTTCCACCACCTCCATCAACTCATTTCCTCCTCCCAGTGCCTCAGTGGTCTCCCTGGTTCCACCTTTGAACTCCAGCACATTTACAGCTCCACCTGGTGGTCTGGGAGAGTCGCTGTCTGGCAGACCACAGCTGCAGCAGATGCTTATGCAGCCCTCCACAGCGAGCCAGTCTGGCCCTATGGGTATACCACTCCAGATGCACCTCCAGAATCAGCTAAGTCAGCAGGGACGGCACCTCCACCAGCAACCAGCTGCGCCTGCCAGCAGTGAAGAGTCTGCTGTCATCAATATCAACAGCACTGATGATGAAGAAGAAGATGATGAGGACATAGAGGAAGATGAAGAGCTGGAGGAGGAGGAGGAGGAGGAGGGGCTGGATGAGGAGGATGAAGAGGAGGATGTAAGTGAGTTAGCTGATGAGTTTTATGACGGGGAGGATTATGAGGAGTTGGATGAAGAAGAGGGTGAAGAACTGGAGGAAGAAGAGGAAGAAGATGAAGAGGAAGAGGATGGGGACATACCGCCACTGGAGGGAGTCGAAGACAAGGATGGAGAGTCAGGGATACAGGAGGGGAAGCTGCTCCAAGCACAGGCAGACGAAGGACAGATTTCTGGGTTTAATGTGGAGGGAGACGCAGAAGGAGGAATCGAGGAGATCCAAACTAACAGGGCGCTATTCGGAGAGGACAGGATGAAGATGCAGGAGGTGGAGAGCATTGGAGTCCTCGAGGAGGCTCGGGAGGGGGAAGTGGAGGAGGAGGAGGAGGACAGTGAAAGGATGGATGACCCCACCATGCCACAGATCCTATGTGTCACCGGTGGAGCGATGGAGGAGAGGGAGGAGGCTGAGGAGGAGAGGGACCAAGCAGAAGGAGCAGCGCTGCAGAAGGGGGAGGAGAGTTCATGGGAGGAGGGAGCCAAGGAGAATGAACCAGCAGCAGAATCTCAACAGCCAACCAGTCAGAGCCAGCAGGTAGTTCCTGCAACTTTAAAATCCCGTCTGCGAATCCCACTGATGGGAAAAGGTGTTGGACTGCACCGAGTTGGATAAAAGAAAGAAATGTTGCATAGATAGAAGCCGAAGTTTAAGCTTCAAAGACTTCTTTATTCCTCTGAAGCTCAGTGATGACTGTATGTCATCTGTTTAGCTCACGTCAGTGTTTAAAACAAGGCAGCTTTTTTTTCTTTCGGGGACATCTTAGTCTTTTTTTTTTTTCTCTGAGCAGTTTGTGCAGAGTCGGGTATAAACAGAAACACTCGGTGCATTATGGGAACCCCCAGCAGGCCTATAGCAGCATCACTAAGGGATGGTTCAGGGTCACCTGATCCAGCCCTAACTGTAAGCTTAATCAAAAAGGAAGGTTTTAAGCCTAATCTTAAAAACAGAGATACTACAGATTTATGTAGTATGGCTGGATTGTGTAGTAATATTCCAGTACACACAGTATAATATATCCCGTAAAACACAGCAGCACAGGTGGATGACCTGAGCTGATGGTCTGTTCTCATGTACTTTGAGATTTAATTGCACAATCTGCAGTTATGCGGTCCAGTGAACCAAGATTTTATTAGACAGAATGACAACAGTGCAAGGCATCCAAGTGACCTGAAGGATGAGTAGGCCTGTTACAAGACTGGAGATCAAAGGAAGGGGAGGGAAAAAAGGAAAACAGGAAAGGGTGGCAAGAGGAACCCTGGGAAACCTGCGGCACAATGGAAGCTAGTGTTTTCATGAAAGGTTTAGGAGTTTATCAGTATAATCAAGGCCACTGATATCCATGACCCACTTCATGGAAACCAAGCTGCTGCTTTCAGCAGCGCCCTATTGAGAAAGTAGACCTTTGTCATACACGTGAAGAAAAGAAACAAAACCTCTTCACTCGTGTTGCTGCTCTTTAAAAACATGTTTTCATGGCGGGACTGTCTTTTCCTCGCGTTCCTGCTTCCATGATCTCGGCTCCAGGAATGATATTGTCTAAATGAGGACCCGAGAGTCATTTAGTCTTTTCTTGTGATCTGCAATCTTAAACTAACATCAGAAGATGAAACCATGTATTATTATAGATACTTATAGATACTGAAGGTCAGCACATGGAGCATTAGTGCTTCACTCGCCTCCATTGTAAATGTTTTTCCTCCAAAATGTATTTTTATAATGCTGTTACAAGTTAACCACCTAAAGCTGGCTCTGGTTATTTCAGCAGGACTCCGCAGCTGAACCTGCAGAGGAAGCCAGTGTGAGCGATAACCAGCTCTCCAGTCATCCGGAGGAACGGCTAGAAGCTGCTGAAGCAGCAGACTTGGCAGCCGTGGCGGCAGCAGCAGCAGATCCTGAACACTCAACAGGATCAAATATGACAGAGCAACAGGATGCAGACACTGAACAGAGCAGTGGAAAGGAAGCAGAGCAGCAGGAGGCAGAAGGAGGAGTGGAGAGTGGTGAAGAGGAGGGAAAAGGAGTGAAGAGGAAGCGAGACGAGGGACAGGCCAAGGAGGAGGCAGAGCAGAGCCCCGAGAAAAAAAAGGTACCATCATGTGTTCGCTCATTAACATACTGCAGACTCTGTCTCATCATTAAAGGCACAAGCCATTTTCACAAGTGCACTTTCCAAACCTCTGGGCCTGTATATGAAGTTATTAAGTGGCACAAAGCATTGTCTGCTTGGAAGGTCCTCCGTTGTGCACGATGGAGTACACATGATGGTTCTGAGTTAGTGTTAGATAATTACATGTGCATGTGAACGCATGTGCGGATACAGTGCAATATAGCAGTTTGCAGCGTAGCCTTCTCATTGTGGCTTCAGTGTGCTTGTTGTCGCTTGTCTTTCAGATGCACGATGAAGCCATGGCATCGATGTTGGCGGATTTTGTCGCCTGTCCGCCTGATGATGAAGATGGTGCGTCTGGATCAAACGCCTCATAAATACTCTCCAACCTGAACTGATGTGATTGACGTTAACACTGATCTCTGTTAGCAGAATCTGACTAAATACTGTATCATTAGTAACATGTCCACAGTTTAGTTACCTCATAAATGCCCGGGGGGGTTTCCCCTTTTAACAACATTGACAACTTGTGGCTGTTCAGGCTTTTTACCTGGTTGCATCCTCCAGCTTATAATCGGCATCACGTCTAAGAGACGACACACAGCAGTCCTGAGTGTAGCCACCCAGCAAGGAGGCAACGCTCTTTGAAGTGTGTTACCCAGAAAGCTTTGTTCTTCTTTACAGCCCACAATATCTTCCAGCTAATTTACAGTATTCTTCAGTTTGTGTGCATGTTTTTTGTTCTCTATGATTTGGCATCTCTGTCACATGCTTTGTTTAAAAAAAAATAAAGCAAAATGTATCTCTGTTACCGTTTGTTTGTGAAATTATCGATATATTTGCTTGGCCACAGAGAGCGGAGCGTGATGGTAAGGCAGTTGATTTATTGGTGCGTTTACTGTGCACGCCTACCCTGAGGTATGGTGACAAGGCACGGAGTCCCGATGGAATAAATATAGACAGAAAGCTGACGAGCAGCTGCAGTAAATACTGGGCTGGACCTGTGATAACCCCCCCCAAAAAAAACCATAAAATAGATTACAGTGAATGAGACTTAATTTTTTCACTTCAATTTTATTTATATAGCCCAAAGGCGAAAACCCAACAGACGACCCCCTATGAGCACTTGGTGACGGTGGGAAGGAAAAACTCCCTTTTAACAGGAAGAAACCTCCAGCAGAAGCAGGCTCAGGGAGGGGCAGTCACCTGCTGAGGGAGGGGGGCGAGCCAAAGATTAATAATTGATGAAATACAGAGTGTAGCATAAACAAAGTAAGTAAGGTGAATGAAGAGAACGTGTATTACGGGAGCCCCCAGCAGGCCTATAGCAGCATAACTAAAGGGGGGTTCAGGGTCACCTGATCCAGCTTCATCATAAAGCAAAGTCAGCAGTCAGAGAGTGAAGTCCTCTGTTGGGGTGATACAGTCCTGTGAGGCCTTCAAGATAAGATGGGGCCTGATTATTCAAGACCTTGTATTTAGTTGCAAATCCTTTGCCTGCATCAAGCCTGTGGCCCGCTGACATCACGCAGTGTTTGCATTCTTCTTCTGTGGTGCTTTTCCAGGCTTTCACTGCAGCTTCTTTCAGTTGTTTCGGGGGTTACTGCCTTCAGTCTCCTCTTTAGCAGCTAAAATATATGCTCTGGAGTTTGACTCGGCTGGTCTGGAGCCTTCCACTTCCTGCCTCCTTTGTAGAGTTTTCGCTGTGTTTTGGCTCATCTTTCTTTAAATTGGCAAAATGTTTCTGTAGACTTCCGAGTTCATCGCACTGCTGCCATCGTGGTGACATCATCACTGAATATTACTGAGCCCGTCCCTAAAGACGCCATGCAGCCCAAACCATGACATCACCTCCACTGCGCTTCAGAGATGAGCTCACATGTTTGGGATCTTTTCTTCCTCCAAACTTTGGCAATGGTTCATCTTCGTCTCATCAGTCTATAAAAACCTCTGAACTTGTCTCTGGTTTGTATCTTCTGCTGAAGCTTCTGCGCATTTGTTCATGAAGTCTTCTGTGAACAGTAATCGTTCCCAGTGCTTCGTTTTTCTCCATGACAACGATCCCAAACACACTGCCAATCCAGTAAAGCATACACAATGGAGCACTGTCAGTCACGCACTGGCCTCTCCAGAACCCGGACCTCAACACTATTGAAGCAATGTGGCATCATCCTGACAGAAGACAGAACAAAAGGCAGAAACAGCCAAAGAAGAGCTTTGAGCGTCCTTCACGAAGCCCGGAGCGTAATGAACCAGCGGGGTGGCAGGCAGGATTACAACCCCAATATAGGACTCTGGAGACAGGACTTGAACTTAAAGCTCAGCTGGTCACCTTAGGAGCGTGCAAAAGGTGCGCCGAGCAGGACAAAGTGGAAAGTAGGACTCCAGGAACAAGGAGAGCAAGCAGACTGAGGCAATATATACACAGAGGGTGATGAGAGAAGAGGAAACAGGTGGGGGCACAGCTGTGCTAGGGAAACAAGACAAGGGACCCAATAAGACAGGAAGTACCTAACAGCGAGGGATTTAACAGGGAAGCCACGGACAACCTGGAATAAAGGATCATTACAAACAGAAACAAGTCAGCAAAGAGGGTGAAACAAAACTAAGACTTACAGCCCAGAAGAGATGCCAGCGTCCTGCAGCACTGAGCAGGGTATTGCTAACTTCAGGGTTAACTCTGGGTTTTCTGTACTACTACTGCTACTACTACTACTACTACTGCTACTACTGCCCCAGAACAGGTTAGGCTCCAGGTGAGAGAGCAACAGGTATGAAAACAGCAGCACTCGGAGCTCTGCCGGGAGAGCGGGAGGGCCTGAAGGGATCTAAATCTGTGACAAATACAGACGGGTGCAACAATGGCACAACAATGTTGTTAAGTGTAAAAATGTGATCCTAAAACGGGACTCCTACTTGCAGGCTTCATATTAAACGCATACGCAGACCGAGGCTATGTTTGAATTCTGCCTTTATATTGAAACTTTACTCTGAAAGTCTTAAACTGCAGCCGAGAGAATAAAAACCAAAGCTGTCGGCAGGTTAAAGTCAGAGTTTAGGTTTAGATTCTCCGCCGGGAGAATCAGGTTAGATGTGCGGCTTGTTGCTAAAACCACTTCAGTTGTGTTGCAATGTCATGAGAATGTGTGTGAGAATGCTGAGCCTCTCTGACACTGCTGGAAACAGTCATCGATTTCACTCTGACCCGCCATTTCCACGTCTGCTTCATCAGGCCGTGGCTCAGCAAGCTTTGAGGTTGAAATGGATCCACTTTGAAGTCTAATAAACCAAAACTAATGTGCTGACAAGCAAAGGACTCCGGGCACAAATAACAAAAGAAAGAAGAAACCGATGCCGAAAATAATAAAACTCACAACAGGAACCATGCAAAGACAAAGGTGGTCGTAGCAAACAGTGGCTGAGGGGGGAGAGCCGGAGATTATTAATAACGAATGAATTAATGCAGTGTGGCAATGAAAAGAAACTTCAACTCTTCTGGGAAGGCTTTCCACAAGGCTGAGGTCAGGACTCTGCAGGCCGGTGCAGCTCTTCCACGTCTTCATGCAGCTGCTCTGTGCACTGCTGTGCCGCCATGTTGGCACAGGAAGGGGGCCATCCCCAAGCTGGCAGTTGTGAGTTGTCTTAATAGGAAATTGCAAACCGATACGACTGCAACTTCCCAGCTAGGAGTGGCAAAAACACCACACTGAACCAACTTCCTGTTTGCCTTTGAATTGTAGATTATTGGAATGTTCTGGAATGTTAAGCCCCTCATTTCTGGGTCTAATATGTCTGAACGCTGGACACACAAACGTCACACAGATGGTTGAAACTGGCAGCGTCTTGCTGCACTGCAGCGTGCACGGGGGGCGCTTGTTCCAACATTGTATTGGCCGTGCACAAGAAAAGAGGCTCCAAGCTGGGCTGTCCAGTTGCACGGGTCATTTTGCTGGCAGCGTTTGCTCCCTGAAGGAAAGCTGACCTTTTGCAACAGGAATGACTGAACAGGAACGCTGACATTCGTGGTTTCCTGCCTGATGTCTTAAGTCTTGACCAGCAACATGAAAGAAAGAAGGCCACAGAGGTTCCTCAACACTTCTCAGGCAATCACGTGCGACACAAATGTGAGTCCTAAATGCACATCTTTGAGTTCAGAGGAAAAGAGGCGTCCACCTGTGTTGTGTTGTAGGTTTTGGGGCTGTCACACTAAACAAAGCAGCAGACTTCTGGAGGAATGTCCAAAATGCTGCAGCTAGAGTACTGACAGGGACTAGAAAGAGAGAGCACATTTCTCCCATATTGGCTTCACTTCATTGGCTCCCTGTTAGATCTAGAATAGAATTTAAAATCCTTCTGCTCACGTACAAGGCTTTGAATAATCAGGCCCCATCTTATCTTA
>VUQK01027512.1:2881-13539 GCA_015106715.1 Bujurquina vittata | reverse complement strand
CATTTCTCCCATATTGGCTTCACTTCATTGGCTCCCTGTTAGATCTAGAATAGAATTTAAAATCCTTCTGCTCACGTACAAGGCTTTGAATAATCAGGCCCCATCTTATCTTAAAGACCTCATAACAACACACCACCCCAGTAGAGCACTTCTCTCCCCCCTCAGCAGATGACTGCCCCTCCCTGAGCCTGCTTCTGCTGCAGGGTTCTTCCTGTTAAAAGGGAGTTTTTCCTTCCCACCGTCACCAAGTGCTGCTCACGGGGGGGGGTCGTCTGTTGGGTTTTCTCTTTGCCGTCAGTGTAAAGCACCTCGAGGCGACCTGTTGTGATTTGGTGCTTTGTAAATACAACCGAAGTGATTATTTCTGCTAAAGTTGGTTCTACAAGCTGTTATTTCATTATGTGTACTTCATTTTTTTAACACACTGTTTCTGCACTTTGGTTCAAATAAATAAAGAAACTGTGAATGTGTCACATGTTGTTGTTCATGTGAGGTTAGTCACATCGTTTTAGAACCTGCTGAAGACCAGATGAGTTTTCTTTATTATGGCCTGACACATAAAACCGTCTCCTTCTGTTTCATATGACTTTTTCTATGATATTATCAGTATTACACAATCATGGTGTGCGGCTAGTCTTGGCTGATGCAAGATGATGAGCAAAGACACTCGAGGAAAATCAATAGTGGTGGAAATGTGGATTCAGGCATTGCTACGGCCAAGTTACAGCATGTCAAAAAGAAGGTGCCGCCTCACTGCTTGGCATTATTCATTTAGGTTCCAAGAAGAGCAGATGAGGAGCTGCTGACTCTCGGATCACACAACTGTTCTGGGACACGTGATCCAAACCAAAAAGCCAAATCACTTAAACTCATATGAACTAAGACTTTCAATATGTCCCAATAAATAAAGGCCCCAAAGCAGAGGTTCAACAAATATAGAAATCAAAAGTCCAACAAAACAGAGACTCAGATTCAGATCTGCTGACCAAGGAGCCAACACAGGAAACAGAACTATGGAGAAAAGCCTGATTACAAGATCATTCTGTGATATCCGGACCCTCAAACAGCCTCAGATGCAACCACAGGTGTGTGTGTGTGTGTGTGTGTGTGTGTGTGTGTGCGCGCGCAGTGTGATAAATAACGCACTTCAAATGCGCACAGCCACGTTTGATGGATGGAAGGAGGGTTGAAAAAAGCGCTCTGGGCGATCAGTAAACCAGAAAGGTTACCGTGTGTGTGTGTGTGTGTGTGTGTGTGTGCCTGTAAAAAGGCGAGGTAAGATAGTGAAGGCAGTGGGGGTGGGCTGTAGGGCGGCTCAAAGGAACCTGAGAAAAGCGCGCAGCGGCACTGTGAGCGCAGCGCTGGAGCGAGGTGGGTGCTCTCCTCTTTCTTACATTTTCCAAACAAACTCGTTACTTTTGGTTTACCGCGTCAGTTGACCCAGTACTTGGACTTTTACCAGAGTAGTTTTTAACACAAGTACTTGTACTTCTACTTAAGTGCAGAGTGTCAGTACTTTTGCCAGCTCTGCTCACCAAGCGCGCACGCAAACTGTTAACGCAAGTCTTGTTTTGCGCAAAAGGGCAAAACGTGCAAAGCAAAACGGAGACTGCGTGATTTTAGTACACATAAGATAAAGTCTGGCAGCTCAGCGCGTTTCAGGGATTTTTAGATTGGAGTCCCACAGCTGAGGTTCCTTTATCCCAGGTGGGTCACTCTTGACGTTTCAGGGCCAAAAGCCACAGAAAGCTGTGCTTTTATGATTATGTGATCATGCTGATATGATCCAACAGATCAAATGGGCTCAACGTGCAAGGATTTGAATGTGTGTGAGCTATTTTTCAGACTCAGACGCTTTCATTTTGTTATGTTTTCAAATGTAAAAGTCATTCTTCTCCACATGAATGATGAATGATATCAGCGTGACATCACTGAAGCTCTTCACCCATGATTCATGTCAGCAGGGCCTTGCTGGTGTTGTTCCCCTTTCGTGTGTGTGTGTGTGTGTGTGTCTTGACCACAATGGTTTGTAAGGCAAAATGTTGCAGTGATGGGAACGCATGAGGCAAGATTCCCAAAGCCTCCCACACTGTTACACGCCACACATCTGCTGCCCAGTCAGCTCGTTTGCATAGTTGTGGTTTATACATTTGGTTAGGGTACACATTTAAATAATTACCAGGAAAAACTGTATATTCATTCAGCGTGAGCTTCAGAGGACGTGACTTTTGTAAGAGTTTGGTTCCTCCTGTGTTGGATAATATTGCGTGCAGCCTTTCAATTTAAATCATTCATTTCTTGAGGACTTCCTGTAAGATGTTCAGACAGTTCACTGCTGGCATGTTGGTGTTGCTTAATAATAATGAAGGAAAAAACTAAGACAAGCCAGCGCAGCGCTGTGAGTCTGTCCACATCTTGAAGCATAAACAGCACAGTGGCTCAGCGGTTGGTACTGTTGTCTCACGTGAAGAAGGTCCTGGGTTCAAATCCGCAAACGGCTCTTGTGTGTGCTGCTAAAGAGACGGGGTTTGGGTGATGCTGCTTATTTGAGCCTGATGTTGGGTGATGAGGCCCCAGCGGGATAACAAGCTCTCACAGACGCTTTGGATTCAAACCCGGGACCTTTTCATTGTGAGGCGATGGTGCTAACCACAACACCGCCGTGTTGCAGCCAAGGAAAAAAATCGTTTTTTGTGTTATGCACTTTTTGGGCAGTATGAGCTCACCTTGTCCAGTAGTCCATGTTTTTCGTGTTTGGCTTTAAGTTAGACTGTGGTAGAGGAAAACAAGCTGTGGTCAGGGTCCGTTCAGTTACCAACACACACCAGAAGTAACATGAAAGATGGGTTTTAGCAAAGGCAAAAAAATAAAACACTACTCAGTGTGACCATAGTTCATTTATTGAAGTGATGCCCATGTCCCAGATCAGCTCTCCTGGAATTCAAGTGCCCACATGTTGTTAGCTGAACACTTGTGTATCAAGCTGATGTGTGTGCTTGTACTCTTAGATGGAAGTCTACACTGTTACAGTAGCAACTGGTACTTCAGAGTACTCAGGCACCAACAACTACATCTATGTGACTCTTGTGGGGGAGAAAGGGGAGAGTGAGCGCACTCAGCTGGACAACCCTGGACTGGATTTCTGTCGAGGAGCTGTAAGTGTGCAGTCTTTTTTTTGTGCATTGCGTACATGCAGCATTGCGTACATGCAGCATTGCGTGCATGCAGCATTGCGTGCATGCAGCATTGCGTACATGCAGCATTGATACATGCAGCATTGCGTACATGCAGCATTGCGTACATGCAGCATTGCATACATGCAGCATTGCATACAGCAGGGGGTCACTGCTCAGAAGGAAGTCTATGATAAAGTGGAAACAAGGGTACCAAGTAACGTGTTAATACTGAAGAATACTGAATTGTTTGGACATATTTGCTTGTCTGCCTTCACACACACATAAACTTCAGTAACATTCCATTTTTTATCCAACAGGATTAATATGATGTTGGTCCACCCTTTGCTGATATTAACAGCTTCAGCTCTTCCAGGACGACTTTCCACAGCTTTAGGAGTGTTTATGTTTTCTTCCAGAAGCACGTTTGTGAGGTCCCTGATGTTGGATGAGAGGTTCTGGCTCACAGTGTGCGCTCTAATTCCTCCTAAAGGGGTTCTATCGGGCTGAGGTCAGGACTCTGTGCAGGCCATGGCTTTATGGCCCTGCTTTGTGCTCTGTGAGCAGTCGCGGTGGAACAGGACGGGGCCATCTCCAAACTGTTCCCGCAAAGTTAGGAGAATGAAATTGTCCAAAATGCATTAAGCGTTCTTTCTATATAATTAAAATTGGATTGAATTGCTCTAGAGTCCAGTGGCGGCATGCTTTACACCTCTCCATCCAACGCTTTGCATTGTGCTTGGTGATGTACGGCTTGGCTGCAGCTGCTCAGCCATGGAAACCCATTCATGAAGCTCTGCACATCACTCTTGAGCTGAAGGCCACCGGACGTTTGGAGGACGCAGAAAGTTGGTGACCTCTGCTCACTATGACCCTCAGCATCCACTGAACAAGCTCGGTGATTTCACCTCACATGGCTGTGTTGTTCCCAATCGCTTCCACTTTGCTATAATCCCACTAACAGCTGACTGTGCAATATGTAGTAGTGAGGAAACTTCACGGGTCTCGATAGCTGGGGATCGGTCTGTCAGGGCCTCCGCCCTCGGCCACATCGCACCCATCCCCTACCAGCCCTCCTGCAGGTGGTGGGCAGGAGGGCTGGTAGAATGATCTGGGATGATTAATAAAGTTAATAGAGGCAAATTGTACACTTGCAGCTGCACCGTAATAGAGGTTTTCAGTAAAAGAAGCCTTTTACTGAGAAAGCGTATGACGGTCTTCTTCCTCCATTCTTCCATCAGGTGGACCAGTACAAGGTGACCAGCCCCTCACCTCTGGGCTCCGTCGTACTGGTCAGATTGGAGAAGCAAAGGTACTGGGTGGAAGATAACTGGTTCTGTCTCTACGTGACTGTGGAGCCTCCAGGTGGGGGCAAAGTGCTGACGTTCCCCTGTTACCGATGGTTTATAGGTGACGTCACCATGGAGATAAGAGAAGGAACAGGTAGGAAAGAGTTTAACGGTTACAGTTGTGTAACGGTGCTCCTGAGGTGCGTTTAAGCAAGCATGCACTTTTCTCTTTATAGCCATGCATTATGTTCTATTTTTATACATGTCCACTGTGTGCACCTTCAGCCCCATTTCCGCACTAGTGCATTTGGCTAAAATTGAATTGCAGCAACTCAAGAATGGTACTCAGCAGTTTGTGTGGCCTCCCACGTGCTTGTCTGACAACATCGGGGCTCCTAATGAGACGATGGGTGGTGTCCTGGGGGGCCTCCTCCCAGATCTGGACCAGGGCATCACTGGATGGATGGACTGAAACCTGATGTGTCAGAGGTGTTCTGTTGGATTTAGGTCAGGTGAGCGAGGGGGCCGTCAGCAGAATCAGTTCCTTCATCCTCCAGGAACTGCCTGCATACTCTCCACATGAGACCCAGGACCCACTTCACCAGTGTAGCCTCATCACTGAGCCATCGCCAGACCGGCCGCGATGCTACAGGCAGCGTGACGGTCTCCACGGCTTCTTCACACCCTTTCACATCTGTCACATCTGCTCAGGGTGAACCTGACTAACAACCCCCTCTGCTGCTTACCTGATCACACATGTCTATTGCAGTATTTCATCATTTTCTGACCAAACTACAAATGGAAAAATGAACAATCAGTGATTTTGATTCTCTTAAACTAGAGAACACCGTCTTTGTTGACAAGTTTGCAATCACCGGCTAAGAAATGGTGCAAAGCGTGATTTGCTTATATATAGACACATGTGGATCAGATGATATCATGAAGATAAGAGCTCGAGGTGTAAATGAAGCCTGTGTCTTGGTGCAAAAAGCGTGGCATGCTGGCTGCATTTGCATCATATTTGTTTGCATCTTCCTGTTAGACTTTCACCCTGCAAACATCAGAGAGGTTCTAAAGGAATTCCACAGTGTGTCTTTTGTCCCCTCAGCCCCCCTCAGCAGATGACTGCCCCCTCCCTGAGCCTGCTTCTGCTGGAGGTTTCTTCCTGTTAAAAGGGAGTTTTTCCTTCCCACTGTCACCAAGTGCTGCTCACAGGGGGTCTTCTTGACTGTTGGGTTTCTCTATAATTATTGTAGGTCCGCTGCTACTTTACAATATAAAGCACCTCGAGGCGACTGTTTACTGTGATTTGGTGTTATAAAAATCTAATTGGATTGAACTGAATCTAAGAAAACCACATTACCATTTACCTGTAACCGTAACTCGTTCTGGTATCTAATGTGCATTCCTGTGCTTACTGCTTATTTTCACATTGATACCCCTGCTCTATAATGTGACACCATAACTATGATATATATAATGTGAGGATCTGCTGTTCTATTTTCCTGCCTCTGTAGCAAAGACGCTGATGGAGGACTCCTCACCCCAGCTGCTGGCACACAGGAAGAGTGAACTGCAGGAAAGACAAAAGACTTACAGGTGGGACTTACATTTATGCTGCTTTGTACTACTACTAAGTCACATTTCACATAAACACATTCTGTTTAACACAAGGACACAACTTCCCCAGAATCAACTGTGCATTAACACTTTGAGCCGTTGTGTATTTTTGTGTGTCAGATGGGTAACATGGGCTCCAGGGATCCCCAGATGCATTGATGCCCCAACAGAAGCCGATTTACCCCAAGATGCGCGCTTTGACAACGAGAAGAGGAGTGATTTTGAACATTCGTTGCATTACGCGTAGGTGGTGCGCGCACGCACACACACGCACGCACACACACACGCACACACGCAGGCACGCACAGCCATCCATCCATGACTTCAGAGATTATTTCTTCTCTTCAGCTTGCTAGAGTTGTCCCTGAAGAAGCTGACCATTAGGTTTGGGAAGTCCTGGGATGACCTTGAAGATTTCAAACGCATCTTTTGGAAGCTGAGAAGCCCCATAGCTGGTGAGTCAATACGCACACCGTACAACACCTGATGAGGACATTTAATGCAAATGCATCGTGCTAAGCAAAGAACGGATCTCTGACAGTAACAACGATACAAATCTTTGTGAAGTGGAAATCGTCACCTGAAGTTACTATAAATACAACACCTAACAATGCAGCCAGCAGAGAAGCAAATAAAATGAATATTCGGTGTACTGGTTCCAAGTTTGGTGTTGTGTGTGCAGTAAAGAAGCATGCTCCCTGTGCACCGAAACGCTTTCTGTCCAATCAAAGAGATCCACGTATAAACGAAACCACTATCCAACCAGCACGTTTGGACACAGATCTGCATTCAGATCAGTCACCGTGAGTAAACAGCTGTTGGGACAGTTTCAGCTCTTTCCGTAGAATATTCCAGAAAACAGGGCTCGCGTGAGCCTGTTCGGGACTCAGGGGACAAACATTTGTATAATATTGAAATAGTGCGAGCCACACTGGCTGTGCTCGTCACACACGTACAGACACACTGATAAGAAACGAGCAGCCCAAGCAGGAACTCGGAGATAAAAATGAACCAATCAAAAAGTGTGTGTGTGTGTGTGTGTGTACAGCACACAGATTGTGTAGATTACCCCAGTTTTAAATGGCCATTAAAAATCCGCAGACAGTATTTTTTATTCTTATGGGACGCCCAAACATTTTTACTGAAATGGGACACATTGATTTATCTTCATGTGCTCCATCAAACAGGCTGGGTTCTCGGGGACAGAAGGGTTTCCAGAAGCAATGGTACTGTAATCTGCTCTGCACATAAAATCCAGAACGATGACGAGGAATCATTTCTTTGATTCTCATAATCAAGGAAATAAATTAGCATCTGAGAATCCATGTTTATTATCGATGCTCATTAGGGGAAAACCAAAGACTTTAGATGCTACTAAAAAAACCTAAAACCCTCCTGCTGTGCTCAGAGGGCTCATCCAGGAATGCTGATGCTCTTTTCCGGAGAGCTGATTGATCAGTGACTTCATATCTAATCTTCCATTGTGAGCAAAGGCAAGGCTGCAGCTGCGACTGCACATTGATTGCTCAGCCTGTGTGTGTGTGTGTGTGTGTGTGCGTGTGTGTGCATCAGAATATTGTATGAAACACTGGAAGGAGGACTGGTTCTTTGGGTACCAGTGTCTAAATGGTTCCAATCCGAGGATGATCCAGAGGTGCAGAAAGCTGCCGGAGAACTTCCCTGTTGCAGCAGCCATGGTGCAGAGCTCCATGGCTGACCGGACCAACCTGGACAAGGAACTGAAGGTTGAGAAAATCTCTGCTTCCTGCATTCCTATTAATCTCATACCCCCCACTCCCCACTTCTAATCACGTCTTACGTTTCCATTACATCCTCGTCCAGGCAGGAAATATCTACTTGTTAGACTATGCTCTCATGGACGGGATTCCCAGCAACACAATCAAGGGTAAACGTCAGTACATCGCTGCTCCGCTCTGTCTCCTGTACCAGCACCCAGATGAGGGACTTGTACCTATTGCTATACAGGTATATATGCCACTCAGGGGAAAAAGCTGAATACTGAATGTATTTGTAATCTGTACAGGCACACATGACACTTATTGGTGTCCTACAGTGTCCTTGGGAAAGATGCTGAACCCTAAAGGTCTTGCATCCATGAGAGTGTGTGTGTGTGTGTGATAGTTAGAAAGTGCTTGATTGCTCAGTTGTAACCAGCTACAACACTGACCACCTGCCAGTGATGAATATTAAACTCTAAGAATGTAGGAATGTTTGCCATGAGATTAGACATGCAGTTTGTCCGGGTGTATCCTGCGATGACCCGCGCTGCTGTAACAGCCTCGCTCTCCTCTCAGCTTGAGCAGACTCCAGGCCGCGACACGCCCATTTTCCTGCCTAAAGATCCACCTCTGGCCTGGCTGCTGGCTAAGATGTGGGTGCGTCACTCGGAGTTCCAGGTGTTCCAGCTCCTTTCCCACCTGCTCAGGACTCACCTGGTGGTAGAGGTGTTTTGTGTGTCCACTCTGAGGCAGCTCCCTGCTGTGCACCCCATATACAAGGTAAATGTTAATATTAAAGTTGTGTCATTCAATACTCCCTCTTTTGGCCGTGGCTGTAGTTGTTATGTTTGTCATATTTCATTAAATTCATTAAAAGCAAAGAGAAGCAGGCTTTTTATTTCTGAACCTGGCCTTTATTTGCATTTTCCTCCTTCCTGTGCTCAAACAACGCGCTCCCTGCCTCTAATATAATCTAATTTGCAGTTTTCTTTTTCTCCTTGGTGCAGCTCCTGGCCCCTCATCTGCGCTACACTCTAGAGATCAACTGTAGGGGGCGCACTCAGCTCCTCGCTGAGAATGGCATCTTCAAGCGGGTATGCCACAGCACATCTGCCTGAGATTTTCACCCCTCTAAACACCTTTTGTGAAAGGCTGTAATCTCATTTGGCTCTTCGGCGTTGCGTGCAGGTTGTGTCTACAGGTGGTGAAGGCCTGCTGATCCTGGCGCAGAGGGAGTACAAGGTGCTGACCTACCGCTCCCTTCATCCCCAGCATGACTTCAGCGACAGAGGAGTGTCCCAGCTCCCAAACTATTTCTACAGAGAGCACAGTCTGATGCTGTGGGAGGCCATACACGGGTACGATGACCAGCTTGACTGGGTTTGGTTTACTCGGCGGTGCAGTGGTTAGGACGCGTTTACGTGTCACACAGCCTGCAGAGTTCCCTTTCCGTGCATTGCATTTTAGGCAATCTGTTTTGAGTGTGAATAACTCAGAGTGCCTGTCCTGCAGTTATGTCTCCAGCATTGTGAGCCTGTACTACCCGTCAGATCAGGATGTGCAAGAGGACCTGGAGCTCCAGGCCTGGATCAGAGACATCACCGAGGAGGGCTTCACAGAGCTTCCAAACTTCGGTCAGTTATTAATATCCTACATTTTTTTTCGTCAACAATTTACATCCAAACATTGCTCCAAATACAATACCTGTAACTCTTATTTAAAACATCCAATTGATTGATTGCTGAACATGTAAATTAGGTCGGAAGGTAAGTGGCTTTAAAATATTGCAGCCTCTTAAGAACCCCATAATGTAGCCCTTTTAGCTTATTGCACCTTATTTATGACATATTTCAGTTTTCATAAATGGTGAAATGCTTTAAATCTACTTTTTTAACAATATGTTTCTTTGTAATAGTTTTCAAAGTTTATTCATCAGATGAATCGCATGCTGAGGGTGTCTCACAGTGTGCACACCAGGCTTCAAAACCCATTCAGCCTGGCAGAGGTCAACGCTCATAGGAAATAATATTAATATTAATCAAGTCATTTGCAATTAACACAGACTAGGATTTATAGTTCTAATCCAATAATAGTACTAATCCTAGGATTAGCATTAATTATTGCATCCTTGTTTTAGTTTGCTTCCAAGGAGCCAGACTTTCTTCGACTTTTTTTAAAGCGCTTCTGAGCAGCGGCTCTCCGGGCTCTGTGAGGGTTTTTCATATTGATTTCACACATTTTCACTCTCACCAACAAAGTGATTGCCACAGATCTATTAGCTTCATGTATCTCAGCATGGTGCGCAGTGTGTCCTTAACCGATTTTGAGGAAACTGGAAAAGTGAAGGACAAAAGAGAAGGCGGTTCGGTTGATCAGTTCACTGATGCCTCGTCAGATGTGGGCTCAGTGAAAGCGTAGCTCTCAAGAAGCCATACAAGGTATTTTTCTTTGCATGTTTCAATAACTTGTTGCGCCTATTTACCATTTTCCAAGTCAAATATAAAGAAATGAGGGTTGGCTGATGTAACTGGAACCTGGCTCTGGTCTCAAAACTCTCTTTTATTTGTAACTATATGCAGTTACAAGTTCAAAACATGTATGTATTGCAGTGTTGGAGTTCATAATTTGACATGTTCAGAACCCACTGGCTGTGAAATGTTATAATATATTTGCATGAGATCGCCATCCATGGGGGTCTGCCATCAGAGAGGCAAAAATATGTGACAGAACCTGTGCCGGCTTGTTCACAAACACGAGAGACACGAGGGTTCCTTTAACTGATGTTTACTGTGGTCTTGAATCTTCAGCTTGCTTCTCTTTTACACCACAAGTACACC
>VUQK01027510.1:13815-24653 GCA_015106715.1 Bujurquina vittata | reverse complement strand
GCAATAAAAATGGAATCATTTCTGTTTTTTTTAATTTATTAAATTTTCCTGTTCAAAGCCCTTTTTTTTTGTTTTTTTTTTTTTTTTTTTTTTTTTTTTTTTTTTTTTTTTTTTTTTGGCTGAATTTGAATTGGTGGTGAAGATAACTGGAAATAACTACTTTCAGGTTTACTGGTAATCCATCTTTACAATGAAATTGAACCTTCCTGAATACTTTAACATTAAAGGTGGGCTTTACGGCTCCAGTGTTCTGTTTGTCTCCCTGTCACTTTGCCTTAACTTTAATCAGTAGTCCACCAGCTTATTTTGACAACCAGCCTGCCAGCATCATTCTGTTTTTGTTGTGTTGTGATGTGATGCATGTAAGAAATGATGTACCATTAAGCTCCCATTAAATGCAGAGTCTCAAATAGAAGCATGTCTCTTCTAATCACAAGAGAAATGTCATGTTTTGGCAGCTAAAGCAAGTGTTTGAGCTCCCAAAAAAAATACCGAGTCAAATGTTATTTTGTCTGCTTGTCATAGATCCACCATACGCATACGCAGCTAGCTGTCTCATGAAATAAATGCCTGCTTTTGTTAAGCATCAGATGACCTTCATTGTCAAAAGAAATAAAAGGCTTGGCCAATGAAGTTATATGGTTGGTTAAAATGAATATAAGGGAGGCAAGCTTTAGAGTCCGGGCATCTAAAAGAAAGAAAAAGGCCCATGTGAAACACTTAATTCCACGTTCTTTGTGTTGTCATATCACAAAACACCGTTCAATATTTAGGCTTCCTAGATTTTTAGGAAGGATTAAATTTTTTACAAATCCTTTAAAATTACATGAGCTGTCTTATTCAGAATTTGCTTTCTCACAAATCCCTCAGAACCTTGCACATCCAAGCTACACATTCACCCTGCCTTCTGTTTGAAGCTCTTCTCACCTGACTGATGTTTGGGATCAAGCAGCACAGTGAAGCAGAACAGGATAAGCAGCTGGAGGTGTCACACTAGACAAGTATATACCTTTATTATACTTTCAGATCTGCTAGTGAACTGTTTGACTGAAGCATTTTGTTGTTTTAGCACATTTCTTGTGGCCAACGTGATCCTGCAGGGAAGCAGTTGAGCGATATGGGAAGAAATGGAAATAAGTATCCTGTGTTGTTATAAGGGATTTGTTTCTTCTCAATGAAAATTTAATTTATAGTATAAAACTTAAATAATAATACATACATTTGATCATAAATTTTACAAGTCAATAATAATTGAAATGCAGTTAATGATGTAACATCATATAAATGGGGTCAAATTAATGCAACAGTCCCCAGATTGCAGATATTGTGTTTGCTATCAGGACACTGGCGTGAATGTGATCCTGGATGAATTAGAATGTGATAAATAGGGTTTGGCCTTTTTCTGACTCGTCCATAACTCACCGCATGTCTTTCTTTAGAAAAGACTAAGTGTAGTTTTGTCCGACCTTATTGCAGTAAGCCAAGCTAAAAAAAAGGCTTTACAGTAAGCTACCAATGAGACAATTTTTTTCTCTTTTTGGCTCCCTTGAAAATGAAATGACACTTTCCATATTGCTGATGGGACTTTTCAATCAACACGCCGTGCTGTGTTGCTTGACTGCTCTATGCCAAGTATTATGAAATTGCCTCTTAGTGGTTATAGCTTTAAATTTCTTTTTACAATTTAGCTTTTTCATTAAAAGGTTGTGTTCTGAGCAAGGTATACAGTAAGCATTAACTCAGTGAACTCTTATATATAACTATATATATATATATTTTTTTAAAGCATTTTTAGGGAATGGAACACGCTGAGCTGAAACAAGGCAAAGATTTCATTAGAGCTTCTTTATAAATCGTCTGCACAAAGTAAAGTTCAGCATGGGGACAGTGAGCTGTTGGGGCCCGGTGGTGAAACTTACTTCCAATGTTTTGACCTGTGATTAAATGCTGATGCCAGTTCTTCTGAGTCACATTCACAATTTAAAGCTGAATTTATCACTATCAGCATCAGAGGAGAATGACTTAAGATCACTATCCTAATACTTGTGATTGTATTTACCATTACCAGGACCATTGGTTTTCTGGAGCCGTAGAAAAAGACATATGCTTCTGTCCACTGATGACATAGACTCATTATTAAAAGCCTATAGATTTATGATCAGTTTATGACCAAGTCAATATGGCTGTAAAGAAGCTCAAAGCAATGAGCTTTGATTCAGCACTGAGCTGAATCACTGACTCTGTTGGATGTAATCCCACTCTTGCAGAATTTATTTGGCAATAAAAAGCATGTAAGTACACTATATATCTGCAGTGCCTGGGAAAATGCAAAATAAGCTTCTTTGCAATTGTCAAAACCCTAAAGATTGACATAGAATTTTATTTTGGAGTTTTCAGATCTGGAGAGACTACATAAAATTTAAAAGCTGAAAAACAGCTGGGGATATTACATACCTGCATGTCTCTTGAATCTGGTAAACACCGCCGAACTGTCTTGGGGAAGCGTTTGTGCACATAGTTTGGTAAATAATATGGTCCAGTGATTGCTGCACACTGTCTCACTTACCATTATTTTATTAAATAACAAAGTTGTGATCAACATGCTCACTACAATAAGAAGCAGATCATGAGAAAAGCCTTCCAAACCAGTTGTTTGCAATATAAACTTGGCAAAAATACTTAAAGGGTATATATCATATACCCTAAGCCTCAGTCAATAGGCCAGTTGACTGGTCCATAACCTCCTGGCACTGACCAAGGGCAAAATGTGGCTGTGCCCAGTTGTCAGCTGGTAGCTGGAGGTTGCTGGCAGTTGCTAGGTAAAATAAAAAGGCCAGAAAGAGGTATGCAGGGCTGCACCTCCTTGTGATGGCCCATTGCTGTGGTGGTCCATAGTTTGGCAAACAAGGTGGTGGCGACTTGTCTGCAAAGACTTGTGAAAGTGTGAAAAATGCAACACAAACTATAAATTGAGACCATTTGCTATTCAAAGTAAAGGTTGTGCCTTTTGAAACATGTTGGTTCGCGTAGTAAGTCGCAAATTTTACTGTGAAGATGATCATCAACCAACCATTAACCAGTTGGGGAATAAACATTTGTCCCTAGAAAACAGATGGTTACCGGGTGGTTGCCAACATGACTAAGACCCTACAAAGAACGAGAAGAGAAGAGAAGAGAAGAGAAGAGAAGAGAAGAGAAGAGAAGAGAAGAGAAGAGAAGAGAAGAGAAGAGAAGAGAAGAGAAGAGAAGAGAAGAGAAGAGAAGAGCTCTTTATTGTCATTGTACATGGTCCAATTGTGCATGTTCCACTTAAGACGAAGTCTGGTTCTCTGTGCTCAGTTAATGGATGTGCTTCACAAACATGTTTTTTGTCAGTTTGTGTTTGTGATGGCCAAACCCATGGCCACACAGCATCAAAGTCGGTAATTCCCTTATGCACTACTCATTATTTTATTTTTGCAATAAATTGTTTGGTTAGTTTAAATACACATTGTATTTGTAAACGCGCACATTTAGTTTATGTGTGTATTTTTCTCAACCTATGGTTCATTTTGTTCATGCTTGTGATTTATCCATACTTTTTATATCCTGGCATTCCTGACTAAAGATGTTGGCCAGGGCTGAGCACACGGATGGACTAATTGGACTGCACCACCACTTCCTGCTGGAGAGGGGGGATTTGGGTTTTCTTTAGTTAAATAAGCTTTTTCTATTTAAGTAAATATTTGCGTTAAAAGTTTAAGATTTTGCTTTCTATTTTTGGGTGTTTAGTTGTTTAACAAACTTGGTTGTACTGTGGTGTTTAGTTTAGTTGGTGGCTGTGTTCTGTTTAGTAGAACAGGGTATAAGTGGCCAGTGGTCAGCTGTATGCTAGTATTACAGCTAGTATTACATTCCTCCTCCTCACACCATCACAAGCAACCTGGACTGTTGACACAATGTGGGTTGGGTTGATAGATTCATGCTGTTGACACCAGGTTCTGATCTGCTATCAGCCACCTCAGCAGACATGAAGATTTATTGTACTATGTGATATGCAGTATGAGTATATGAGTCTTCATACTGTGTGCATACAGTCTAAACAGGCACCCACTCCTCCAGAAGTCTTAGTGGCATAAATATCTGAAGGTTAACTTTAACAGTAATTTGACTTTGTATGGTAAGCTCTCCTTTGCTTTTCACACCACAAATAAAGCACATAGCAGCTCTTAAAACATAACTGTTAAAAGGGTCTCATTCTGATTGTTAGATTTGCTTTGTTTGAAATAGTACTAAAAGATACTGTGTTAAGCAACCTCACTGCCCTGGAAAAAATATGTAAAATGACTGATGGTCCATTTGTGAAAATTCTCATCAGATGTGACTTAGAAATCTTACCACTTCAGAAGCTAAGGTTAGCAGAGACAGAAAAAGTCTCAGAGATTTATTTTAAAAGCTGAGACATTTCAATTCAGCTGCTGTTGGGTTAGCTATTCTAATATTAGAAAGAGGCCTGCCAACATCCTGAGAGCCGCAGTAAGCTCCACCTTGAAATCTGCCAAAAATGCCTGTCATCCAATCAGCATCAATGTCGGGCTACATTTTAATGCAGGCAACAACATGGCTATCAGTATAGCAACAGTGTTGTATGGATCTGCTTCAGGCTTTCAGCTGGCGCGCTTAAGCAGTTTACATGGTGAAGTAATAAGTAACACTTTGAGAGCATCAGACAGGAGAAATAATGGAAAATGCAAATAAGGAGCAAATCATATCGACTATAGGAAGTGTGCATGGACACATCCAAGTCATTAGAATGATACATTAATGGAATTCCACATGTAGAGGGTTCATAGAGGGATCATTTACTCAGTGGGTAAGATTACGGCATAGAACAGCATGCTGCAAAAGTCGTTATACTGTATATTCAGCGCTTTAAACAACTGCTTATTGCAAATGAGACAGAATAAGTGTGGACACCAGCAGAGAAAGTGCATAAAACTTTCATTAAACAGTAGAGAGTCGTTGCAGAAGTCATTGCAGAGTCATTGCTCAGACAGTAAACTGTCTTGTTGTTAAATCCCATCTTAAAGGGGCGTTACGTTTTGAATGGCTAACGCTCCCCTTGTGCAGGTATGGAGCCCTAAAACTGAGTGGAGGTTATTAGACAAGTCAAAACTGTAATTATAATTGCCTCATCGCTTTTCTTTTTTTGAAGGCATTTATTCATTTACTTGTTGCTGCCAAAGTTTGCCTATTTTTTCTGATGCTTGTATGACTATTGTACTTATATGATTATTGTACTCCGTCAGAAAGAGGTCAAAAAGCTGGAAACACTGTTAGCATAAAAAATTGAGCAGTCTCATTTTCACTTAGCCACCCAGAGAAGGCTAAATAAATATAGGCTAATAAAAACCCTCTAGTAATACTCCTTCAAAAATATTGAGGTAGCGTTACCCTGCAAGCTACTGCTACAACGTTAGCGATAGCTTGCTGGACTAAAAACAGCCTACATAAAAGGTTGGAGGCAAAAAGTACATTTTAATTATTGATTCACAGGTTTTAATTACTTAGCTGATTATTATTTAAAGGTGAATGTAAAGCAATTATTAGATAATTTTTACATTGAAAAAAAGTTGATTTTTGTTTTTATGTGCTGCCATTTGTGGTTATTTTTTATTTATTTTTTTTTTTTTTACAGCCTGTCATGTCTGGCAGTTTGTGCAAGCAAAATAGTAATCTGAATACACTTTTGTGCCCAAGAACCACCCGACACACCGCAGAGTCCACCCCCCACGCCGAACAAGCCCAAGCCACCCCGGCCCACAACCACCAGAACATGCAGTCGGGCTCAGGAACCTCAAGGCGCGATCACCAGGAAGCAGCAGGGAGGCATGGCACAAGAATGCCCAGACTCAGGTCCAGCCACACACACGCACCCTTATGGTGGTTGTGGTCGTTATTATTAAGAAAACCAAAATTGGCACAAATTCGTCTCAGCAGAGCACAAAAAAATCTGAGTTTGAAAATTACAATTAAACCATCTTTAATAAATACCAGTTTTAACTTTATAACATTCAGTGAAATATTTTTTGATGTGCTATATAGCATTTGAATATATATAACTGGGCTCTGTATAGCCGCACTATTTAATTCAGCTGATAATAAAAACAAGTGTATGTTATTATACCTGGAATGCATTTATTTCTGAAGAAACTGCAATTACTTATCTCTGGACTCATCAAATGCAGTTCAGATCACCTTTTTTTACTATCATTGACAGTCATAACCACAACGTGTTTAAGGTTAATTGATGTCTCCATATGGATGCTCGCTAAAGTGTGTTAAGTGATAATTGGGAAACTGCATACGGTGCAGCGAAGGTTTTGTTACTAATTGATATCTTGGTAGCGATTCAGTGAAGTGAATTCAAGTGTGTGCATGTATGGCTGCTCTGATATGTGTGCGTGCATGTGTGTGTTTGTGATATTAATTGATGACTTGCAATGGGAGCTTTAACAAAGCTTCAGTGCTTCAGTAGCACTCAAAGAGTAATTAATGAGAGCTTGTGGAGAAAACACCTCATATATAGATCTGAGCTCAGTTGAATCTGTCATTTTATGTTAAAATGGCTATTCACAAAAGAGTTTAATTAAAAGAAAAACCTGCAAATATTGTTTTAATATTTGGAGTACTAAATTAATGTGCCTAGAAAACACACGTGCAAATCACAGTCTAAGACAATACTGGAAATAATGGCAACACTTTCAGTTGTCCAGAGCATTGGGGCACGACTTATGTATCAATAAATGTTATCTTTCATGTTTTTGCACAGCAAATGTGTGTTATCAGGACAGAAATTAATATGCCTACCATGTAAATCTTCTTTGAAATAGGGTAACAAATATTCCTAATTGAAAATGGCTGATAGTCTTATCTTAGGTGCCTTCTTCCATCACAAGGCTTCACTGCAGTGTCAGGGCATTGCAGTGAAAAGAGTCATTCACAGAAGAGCAAGGGACGGGTCTTCTTTGATAGTAAGATAATTCTGCATTGCTGTGTTTCATGTTTCAAACGTTGGTGGTTTGTTGTTACATTTACCTGAGCAATTGACAGAGTTAAGAATTAAGACATTCTAAGTGGAATCTTCTCCCAAATACATCATACAGTGAGTCACAATCTCTACTTAACACAAAAACGGGAGACTGATTATGGAAAAACAGGCCCTCTAGTTTGGAAAACTCTTCTTGCCCGTCCTCTTCAGAGACTTGTTGAGAATGTCTCAGATATCTCTATCAGTCTGGGTTAAGAGAGCAAAAATTTTAAATGTATATTCATGTTGACACAAAAGCAGTTGCCAGTTCAGCTCTTGTGTAATTTTGCACACCTCAGCCTTTTCTCCCTGTTTTCCTGCATTAGGAAATGGCTTCTTGACAGCCACTCTTCCACTGAGACCGTTTCTTTGGCCAACGGTAGATACATTTCTTAGTCCTGTTTCACTTGTGCTGGATTTTTTCTTATTTCTTAAGAACATGAGTGTTCATTTGGTGTAGATGGTTTTTTTAGGCACTTCTGTTGTCTTTCATTTGTCCAGTTCTCTCAGATTTCTTTAAGGACACACTTCACATTATGCTGAAATATGCCACGATTTCAGTTAACAGCTCTTTGGAAATGACCTTGTTGGGGAAAAAATTATGATTTTATGTGTCTGTCAATTTTGATTTATGTAATTGAAGAAACAAATTGTGTTTTTGTGACAGCCTGCTAACAACAAAGCAAAAAGTTCCTCTGCACATGGTTAGGTGCGAGGACTGGACTGAAATTAAAGAGCAGCCAATGCCACCACCATCAACAAAAAAATAACTTTGCTTGAAAGGGTTTCAGAAAACCTGGAGCACCATTGCTCATAACCACTTTAAAAATCTCAAGAAAATCTGACTCTTTGGAAGCAAAATATAAAGAAATGAGGGGAACTTTGGCTTGAAGACCTTTAAAATCTCTGAAAAGTCTCGCAGGCACCCAAAGCCTTCTTTCTAAAACCTTAGAGAATTCTTCAAATCTCAGCACACTGCAAAAAGAGCACCAGACTGCAGATGGCAGAGGCTTAAATAACACCTTTCAGTCTTCATTAGCATCTAATCCGGGACTCCTGTTTTAAAATCGACAAATCTGAAAATGTTCTGTATATAGCAGGGCTTTTTTTTCCTGGTCTTTCTTTCTTCACTGTTTTTATTAACAGGCACAGTTTAAAACTGTAAGGATATAAAATCTTAGCTTCACTGGAAAAGTTGGTTTCCATGGGATGTATTTGTTTTTTATGTCTGCATGAAAGTAGGACTCAAGTACGAATCTTTAATAACTGTCCCCAGTCCCTACTGGATGGATTTACAACTCTGAAGGGGATTGCCTTTACCAACACTGAGTGGTGTTCTTTATTTTTGGTCAGGTGTAGTTGGACTGCATAAATGTTTTTCCACTTGGCAAATCTCAGGTTGACACCAGCACTATAACACTCACAGCTTGTAGACATCTGCATCCAAACACTCCTTGATGTGACCTTATTATCATGCTGGGTGATTGTCATCTTCACCAGCAGCTAAACATCTGCCAGACCTGATGGTAGGAGCCACACTTACACACACACACACACACACACACAGAAAGGCACAGATATCACATGCTCTTGTGGAAAATGCTGTACTTGTATTCTCTGCAGGATAATTTAAACAGGAAGTCATGTTTCCAAATTTTCTGGCATGAAGCAGCCCAGAGGGAGGCCGGTGGACGGTTGGAGACAATGACCCACAAGCCCCAACAGACACACTTGATGACCATAGAAACAGGGCCATATGGATTCATTTTATGATGCCATATCTAATTTTTCAGATACTTTGTTGCCATCCATGGAATCGTTCCAGCTTTTGTATGTTGAACGTGTTTTAAGCAATAAATAAATAAAATAAATTAATAAAATATGAAAAAAGAAGGTAAACCCTAGATACCTCAATAAGACTGTCTTGACCCTCACAAATTTCACTTCGCCTTATCGTCGATTTTCTGTATGTGGGAAAGGAGGTTTAAAGGCATTCTTGCAGATTCATTCAGTGAGCCACTCTCATCGTCTTTTTAGAAGCACTAGAACAACGTGGTCATCGAGAAACACCTCTGGGCCCTTAATTTAGAACACTGTCTAAATTAACTTTAATTTCAGTGATAATAGGTCATAAAAACATGTGTACCAGTCAAATGTGATACAGCTCCTTACAATGTTTGCCCCAAAATAAAGCTTCTTCTTCATTGGAAGCTATATTTCTACCACGGCCTCTCCTGTTGCAGAATCCTCCCACAAATTTTAGTTTGGGAATCTTTGTTCAGCGCTGATATAATAGGCTCCATTTTCTAGACTGGATTAAGTCTTAGACTTTAAGCTTTTTGAATTTTCCCTTAACTCTTGGTTTAGGTTTAGTTCATGTTTGGGAAACTGATAGTGTCTCTGCCATTGCACAACTATAGTTTTAATTAACCATACCACACATTTACTTCCAGCTGTGTTTCTCGTATTATTAAATTTAAGTTCAAAAGTAGACTTTTGGTACCATAATATATAGATAGAGTAACTAACTTTTTTTGCCCAAAGGGACATCAAAGCTAACATTTCAAGTTGAATTCGTATTCACATCATCTTAAAATAACCTGTATATTTTCTGTGAAAGGACTGAACTTTGCTGTCACACCAAGACAAATCCCGCTAGTGGAACTGATCATAGCCACAGCAGCAGCTATCCAAAACAACAACACTGCAGATGTGCAAGCAGAGCAGCTGCAGACAAAAGTTCTGCCCTGTCTCAGCAATGCAAAGCCCCCAGCATCCAATATCCCCATTGAGGGGAGGAAGGCACTCACGTCACTCAGTAAAGACGTAATCATCAGAGCCCTTGTTTCCACTGATAGCAGTGGAAACAAGGGCTCTGTTGTCCTATCCTGGCATGTCACCAAGCGAGCTTGGTGACGTTACAGGTTCAGCTATGTAGATGACACCCACAATTCACCAATCTTATTAACTTGGTGAACAAACACATCAAATTCACTAGGGAGGATATGAAAAACTGACAGGCTAGCATACTTAGGAATTGCTATGGGAGACATTTGAAAGTTGATGTGTACTGTAAACCAGCGCATGCGCATCAGTACTTAAGGTCTGACTCTCATCATTTACTGGAGCACAAAGTGGGTGTCAACAGGATGCTACAAGACAGAACGAATACCATCGCACAGACACAGCAGCCTCGTAAGCAGAGGAACATCATATCCTCAATAAATGTGGTTATCTCACTTTGACTGGTTATCTCAGTCAAAGCTGGGAAGGCACCTCACGAATGTTCCAGGCAATAAAGAAGAGAAGGACAAAAATTAAAACCTTTAGTGATCCTGTATGCGCCAGGAGTATAAGGATCAGGTACCCCTGCACAAACAGAGTAATATCGTGTATGTGGTTAAGTGCCAATAGGATTGCAATGAATTACACAGTGGGGAAACCAAGCAACCAATGGCTAAGCAGCTGGAACAATACAGAAGAGCTACCTCATCAGGCCAGGACTCTGCAGTCTATTTACACCCACAGGCCAGTGGCCACTCTTTCAGTGATGAGTGCACATCCTGGACTGGGTGAAGGGTATTTATGCGAGAAAGGTTCGGCCAGCAAAGAGAAGGTCTAAGAGTACATCTTTCACGATCTTACAATGCTGTGAATCCAACCATAGCCTAACTCTCTGTGAATTGTGCTCATGGCCACTGATCAATGGTCATGAACTCACTGTTAGTCAGTGATGTTTGTTTTGGTCACTATGCAACAGCCACTTCGA
>VUQK01027510.1:0-13795 GCA_015106715.1 Bujurquina vittata | reverse complement strand
CTCTCTGTGAATTGTGCTCATGGCCACTGATCAATGGTCATGAGAGTTTGCTTATTAACAATCATGAACAGTGATGTTTGTTTTGGTCACTATGCAACAGCCACTTCGATGAGTGATGGAAACACTACGTCCAAATGAACACATTCAACTTTCCGAGATTGGGTTACCTAGATTTTTCTTTCAGGCATCTTTTTAGGCATGTTTAGACAAAATAATGAAAAATATGGAACCATCTCTGTGATTGTAATGACATTGTGTTTAGGACCTAGAAAGATAAATCACATTACTGCAGCATTTGCACCTATAAGTCAATATTTACCATTTAAATCTTCTGGATTACCCAAAAGTAACACTAAATAACAGGGAATGCTGAGAAACATAATTTTGTTACACCTTATGCACCCAAATTCCACTCCACTTTCCTCTCTAACTTTTCCTCTTACTGCATGCAGACTATAGAGTAAGAGATTAGTGACATTTTGGAGTAATGGATCAATAGAGGCACTTTGGTCCTGTCGTGAGGAACAGACTATTTCTACAATATTGGTTTCTCTCCATTGCTCTCTCTCATTTTCTCTTTTAATCTTTTTCTCTCTACATCACAATCTTCCCTCGCTCTTAGATCAGGTGTGAATACCAGCAAATAGATTTTAAGTAGAGGCACACAAACAGCAAGACTATAATAGTGTCTCGTGAAACTTTGCATTTGTAGCGTGACACTGCTTTAGTAAAATGATGGACAAAGGCAAATTCTCAAAGCTGTATTGCATACTACTTTGCATTCATTCGGGTGGATACAGGAATGTCAATGCACAGCCTGGCATAATCATATAGTGGATTAATATTACAAGTAATTTGTGTTGCTACCACCATGCATTACTTTTTGCATTCCATTTCTTGTCTGCTTTTATTTCATTTTATGTATAGTAGAGCTGCTGGGGCATCTCTGTAACACACAAGGCCTTCTGGTAGTGCTGCATGATGCACTGGGTTATGTCGTGAGTGTTATGTGTCTGTCACTGTCAACTCATCAGCGTTAACAGTATATATTATTTTTTCCGAAGCCCAACCATGCTACAATTGCTTAAACTTAACCAAGTGCTTCTAAAGGTCAAACCATAACCAAGCAGTTATTACACACGTCACACATTATCACATATAAAATGAAAAAGTAAAAAGCCAATGAAGAAGAACCAAGAAGTGGAGGAAACCAAAGTAATTCCAACACACCAAAGTCCATGAACAACAAGCAACAGATGGCGACCATACAACTTAGCCCAGGCTGTAGCTCAGGAGGTAGAGCAGGTCACCCACTGATTGGAAGGTCAGTGGTTCCATTCCTGGCTACTCCAGGCTACGTGCCGATGTATAATAATTAAATCATTAGAGCACTTAGCTTGGTTACACATGCAAGTGCTTGTATGAATGGGGTAAATGTGTTGTATAAGCACTTTGAGTGCTCACTCAGAGTAGAAAAGCGCCATATTAGAACCAGTCCGTTTATAATGGGGGTCATATCTCTAGGTAGCAAATGACACAAAACATCTTGTATATTATCATCACATGCAGGCAAGATTATGTGATGCTCTGTGATGAAAACACATTGTTATTTAATACGGAAGCCGAGAGCGGCCATGGTACATCTAAACTTTTTTCTGATGGTTTTCTCGTGATAACGCATTATTTATCTTGTTATCACAGTATAACGATTACCGTTTTCCCGAGATACCAAGATAAATAACTCGTTATCTCCAGAAAACGGTAATCACTTTCTCGTGATAATGAGATAAATAAGGTGCTATCATGAGAAAGCGCTCAGGAAAAAAAGTTTATATGTACCATGGCCGCTCTCAGCTTCCGTAATTTAATGCCATAAAATGGCACACACAAAAGTTACAATGAGCTGTAAAACATGCTGATATTTCTACGCAATTACATTCCAGAACACGGCAAAGCAAATTTGAAATGGTTCTTAAAGATACGACGTGCAAAATTCAAAGCCACTTGCTGTTACACTGAAGCGGTGCTTTCTGTGCATTTAAGAACGGGTACGATCCTGATGAGCTGAGATAAAAACGTAAACAGTTCCACAATTCACCGCAGTGTTGCTCTCTGAAATGAGAGAAGAAAGAGCTTTATTTGTCACATACACGCAGTGAAATTCTGTCCCTCCATTTAACCCATCACACATGGAGTACTGTACGTAGCACACAGTGGAGCAGGGGGCAGCTACAAAGTGCCCGGGGAGCAATCTGGGGGGTTAGGGCCTTGCTCAGGGGCCCGCAGTGATGCCAGCCCAGGGATTTGAACCAGGGCCTTCTCAGTGATGAACCTGCTTCTTTTTCTCTACTTACCACTCCCTGTATTTGTAAACGGGCACAAATGTAACCTTCAGGTAATATGATTCAGCTCTATGTTGTCACTGACCAGTCTAGATCTTCCAGAACTACTGTCGCAGTCGCCCACCCACACAGCTGCTCTTCATTAACAATCAGCCTTATAATACATAATGGACAGATCATCTGCGTTGCCTTAGTGATATTGCTTTCATTCCTGCTTACGTCTGGATTTGTTTACCCTGTTTGACTTGCCTTCAGTTACTGTTTTCCCTCATCCTTAGAAACAACCACACACACACACACACACACACACAAATGTATGCAAAATGACCGCTGGATTTATGATGAATGTGCACCAGTCTGCTTTGTTCTTAACACCTTGCATATGTTAGGGAATCAGAAACATTTTAGTCCAACAGATGTTTTCCTGTAGGTCAGACAGAAAGCAGTGATGAGGTTGTGAGAGAGAATCGTGCACGACTAAGGCAAGAAAACAGAAGAAAGTCCAACTAAAGAAATTTGAACAACTGTGTGCAGGGAGGGAGCACAGCTTTCCAAAGTGTTTCCACCAGAGTTATGATTGTTGAAAAAATAAATAAATGAAAGGGTCTGGCTGAAATAACACAGGTTCAGAGTATTGTTTTCCCCTGAGACACACAAAAAAAACTTTGGAGATACAAGTTAACATGAAAAACTACTTTCTGACTATAAGGAAAAGACAAAGAAGTTCAGAATGCATTTAACTTTGGTCACTGGGACATCTTTGGCATTTCCGAATCTTTCTATAGATTTTTATTCAGAAACCTCTGAATGTTGTGCCTCCTCCCATATGTTGTCTATGCTGGAAGTATGCCATGACTCTTAGCTCTAGGATGCAGCATAACCACAAAACAATTACCCACTTTTGCCACCCAGTGTTGTTACACTTGCACAAGTGATTGCAGCTGGACATCACACAGAGCCGGCCTGTTCGATCTGTTGCTGTCAGATTATGTCTAAGAAATATGTGAAAAACCAGCTTTACTGTAACAAACCACAATAATGGCCCATTATATGACTAAAGATGCATTTACTGGTAAAATCGCAGGTAAACTTAATTTCACTCTATGACTGAGACAACATTAACACTAAACACACATCAGAGTCATAGTCTGTAAGGAAATGAATAAAAAAATAAAAAAAAATAAAAAAAGACATACACAACTTTGAAACACTGAGCCATGGAATGTGTGCTTGTTGCAGTCCTTCTCCTTGTCATAACAACCAGCAGAAGATGCCCTTGTGAAAAAGGTTAAAATCAATATAGCTACCAAGGACGCACAAGCTAATGCATCTCTTCTATACTCCCACTAATTCTGCAATAATGCATACCTCTCTTACTCTCCTTCTCTCTCTCCCTCACTGTGATTGGATCGCAGAGAGCCCACCATCCATCTCTGTCACCCACTGACTGCCATGTTAATAGCTTGAACATACACTGGCATGCACACGTGCATAGACACGAGCGCACAAGCAAATACACAACAAAACACTATCTGGTTTAGTTTTTCCATTTCATATACTATCTCTGTTACTCACACAGACGTAGAGAACACACACACACACACACACACACACACACACACTGATTTAAGGGTCAGACTGGGGAGTTTTGTGTCCTGCTGTCTTGCCATCCTGAGAGACAGATCAGTATCTTAACAACTTTAAATTACTGCTGGCTCTCAAAGGGCACATTAGCCTGTGTGTGTGTATGTGTGTGTGGGTGTGTGTGTGTGTGTGTGTGTGTGTGTGTATACTACTGATAAAAGACAAAGGATGAAAGGTGGAGGCAAGGAGCCACTTGGCAGGTATTTACGCTTTTAAGACTATTTTTATAGTATTAGTATATAAATGTTTTATATGTTCTCCTGCCATATGTTCATTCAGAGACTTAAGGCCATAACTGCATTGATTAGACCAGGTGTGATTGTAACACTTTTTCCTTCAGTGCCATAAAGATGCATTTTAAAATATCGCACTCGCTTGTGTCTTTTCAGCCAAGAGAGCTTCAGTGTTAAAGGAGCAGGTGTGACGGCACACTGATGCCATCTGATGTGCCGGCATGAGCATAACGCATAGACTGTATATAGATGTAAACAGCGTGACGTTACCCATTGGTTTGTAAAGTCCATTTCATAAACCTGAGCACTTTGGCTTACACCAAAGCTTCATTGTGAGAAACTGAGGACGTTGTATGCTCAGAGTAGCGTTCACAAAGCAGCCATAGCTCATAGCACGGCCCATCTTTGTGCCCTGTGCTGGAGATGTAACTTTCTGTTTAAGTACTGAATTATTGTTCTGCAATGGTGGAATGAAACACTCTGTTTTATTAGTGGTAGATCCTTGTTTACACACCATGTGCGGCATTCAGTGTTTATACTTCAGATTTGTACTTCAGGCGAGAGAGCATTGGCCACTGTGTTTTAAATTGCTGTTAGAGGGTAGGACACTGAAGGATGTCCCGTCCCTCTGTGCTAGTGATGCTTTGAGGAAGGTTGGATATGCTCTTTATGTCATCAAATGGACAGTGGTCTGATCCTCAGCAGCAGCCCTCAGTGGGCCTCAGCATGCGTTCTTTAACAACAACAAAATTACAAGAAACAACTCCTCTGAACTGAAACCTGGCAATTCACATCCTACAAAGAAATATTCCCTAGAAAAAATACAAGTACATCAAAGAAGGCATTTTATTTTTAGTCTTTCAAAAGACTAAATAATACAAGCACTGAATGGTCACTTGGATTGACTTTTTGTTAAAGCCAGATTCAGTTATAAAGCTCAGAGTCCCCAAGTTGTTTCATTTTTGTCTGCCGGATTATATCTATCAGCTCATAAGCCTCTGTGGTCTGTTTTATTCTCCTTTGTATAAAATTCTAAAATATTGATCATTTCAAAAGGTCTATAACTGTAACCTTATACAAGAGACAACTCTTCATTGGCTGCCCTTACTACATTGTTGTAGAGAGACTACTTCAATCGCCAAGCCAAAGTATAAAGATCACTCACACTGCAACATATTAGATATCAATTTAACACCTGGTTCATTGAAATGAACAGTTGGTGTTGGATGTACGAAGCTGAGAATGTGTAAAGGCCGCAACAACTCTGCCTAGAGCAAGAATCCTATAGCCAGTTGATAAAGTCGCACAGATGCTGAGGCTTGTCGAGTACTCCCGGTCAGCTGTGGTGGGTAATTAACCATTAATCAGAGATCTGGGAAGGACAAACCGTGAACTGGCAACAAGGCACTGGGGAATGTGAGAACATGCTTGTAAGGGTTTTGAGCTGGTTGTGTGTTATCTGAAGGACCAACAGCGTATTAAGCAGTTAATTGTCATGATGTGTACTCTCAGCTTTGACCAAAGTCTTCAAGATTTTATGGCACTATAGCCCATTTTATATTAAACAAATTTAAAGACATTACATTGTTTTAGCAGCTAATGTATTAAACATAGAATTTTCCAAAGTCTGTTAAAGCAGTACACTAGTAGTATATTAGTCCACGAATCACCATGTTTTGGCCTTTAATGTTTACATCTTATTGTCAAACTTGAGGAGGATATGGCTAAGATGTGTTTAAAGTCTTCAAGAGCAAGCAATGTTACGCTATACAGCATTGTGCTCCTGAATAGTCCAAACCCTGAGATTGTTAAAGTGTTTCAGTAGTCTGTGAGGTCCTTGTCCAGAGTGATGGCATCCCAGTAATTGGTGTCTTGTTCAGTTGCCAAACATGGAGAAAGGTTTCATTTGAAATACAGGCTTTGAACTCACTTTTGTCTTCCTCTAGTCCTTGGTGATGATTTTACAATGTGCTTTTAAATGTGCACCCACTCCAATCAGCATGCTTTTAAAAGACTGCATGCATGCCAAAATAATAATTGAGTTCTTTACTCCCTGATGCTCAAGATAAAGAAGACAAGTCTCCATAGAACTTAAGGCATCTGTCTCAGCACATGGTGCTAGAGGATGAACAGATGATACAATGTATGTATTATTAATTTATTGTCTGTATTAAACTTTTTTTCACGTTATCACACCTGTTGATTTTTAAATTCATTGATCTTAGATTTGAAATTCTTTAATTTGTTCAAGTTCAATCAGCGACAAATTAATACTGAGATATCCATAACATATACAAAATAAATATTATAAGGGTGATTAATCAACTACATTTTACAGATTATCTTTTTACCTCCCTACATGCATAATTTGTGTAATTCATACACCAAAAACGCAAAAAATTACACAACAATCAAAGTTAGAGGTGAACTTGACTAACAGCGTGATCTTTCTGTATAAATAATGTGATAACATCATTACTGTAAATACTTTCAGCCAGTTTCTTTCATATAGCAAGAAACTAATATTATGATAGTCCTGCATGCATTTTTACACTTACAGTACATTTAAAACAGCAAGCTGGACTAAGAAAATAATCATCTCACTGCATGCAATTAAATTAACCAGTGTGTCATTCCATGAAAAATCATTTCAGTGCGTCCCACATGAGCCCTCTGAATCTGTTGATTTATTTTGTACAACAGCTTTATTACAATAAAGGCGTGCAAAATGTTACCGTCACCATGCAAAGCTTTACTGAGTTACATGTTCTCAGAGCATATAGATGTGGGCTGAAATTTTAAAAACTGTGCCTTTAACTCCCTCATAATATCTAACGTATGGGAGACATCCACCTGAAATTTTGAGGGCAGAAAAACACATGTGATCCATTTTATAAACTGCAACGATGTAAATTTTACACCAACTCCAAGTGTCAGAATTCTTATTTTGTTTGTTTTATTTTTACTGTTGGTGTGCCATAACATTCTAAACCATTTACAATACCCTTTTAAGCTGACTGAATCAGTTGATATTTACAGTGTGCCCTTTAAAAGTAATTGGATTGATGGCACCATATGTTATGCCTCTTGCACACAAATACTGTTTTAACCTTAGTTATCAAAAGTGGGGATTATCAGAGCACTGTGATGTTAATGTTAATTATACTAATAAGAAAATATTAAAGGTGTCTAGTGTTACTACACAAGGTTGGATAGTTTTATTAGATCTAATTGTTTAGTGGTGTTTTGGGGCTTTAGTCTCCCATATGCCTTGAATATTTCAGCTTCGTAGCAGAAAATGCAAATGCTCTTGCACTGTTGGTAATTAAAATGGAACCTTCACACCTCATGTGTGACAGGAGTGACACATGCAAATTGTGTAACATATTCACACATACCCACATGCCATACCAACAAAGCTTGGTTGTATATGGAGTAGAATTTATTGCCGCCCCACAAACGTACCAACAAAAAAATCACCCACGTACTGACACGCATAGGTACACCAATGCACACACAAGCATGCAAAAACCTATTTGTCTTTATGGCAGCTTGTATTTCATGCAGGCGCACATGGAGCTGTCAGACAGAATTTAGTACAGATACAACAGTACTTCTTTCAGGCTCAAACAAACACAAACACAGACACAAACACACACAGTAGCTCAGGTATTAGGGAGTATTTACTGCAGAGCAACATGCCGGTGTAATTCAAGTGGAATGTCCATTAGAGCAGAGAACGGATCTTTTCACAGTATAAGTCATAGTAATGAACTCCAGCAGAACTCCCTGCAGTGCCATACATCAACACACCGAACAGGATTTCAACTCTCAGAGACAAAGTAGTGTTGTAAAACCGGTGCGTCTTAGTAAAGGAATATTTTTGCAAATTTCAGTGCCATCTAAAATCTAATTAAGTGTGCCTAGAACATCTTTGAGTATTATATTTCACAGCAACAACAGAGTTTTGCCACCAAGAGTTGAGGAATCAGCAGCACTGCAGTTTGCATTCTATGATGGAAATCATTTACCATATGGCTTTTACCTTCTGTGTTGTACAACAACGTGATTATACAGCACTTTCTACTTTTACTATCAGCATTTTTTTAAACAGTAGACTATATAACCAAGAACTTTAAGCAAGTCCTTTAATCTTGTTATTTTACTGTTAACTGGTATTTCACCTGATAGAAAGTATGAAAGTGGCACTGTAACCTCACAATGCTTCTGCCTTTGGTTCACACAGTTTCCATAGTAGGAGCCTGAGCTAGTGTGTGAGGTTCAGAGATACCAGCTAGATGTAGTTGGCCTGTCCTCAAAGCATGGCCTGGGCTCTGGAACCAGTCTTGTGGACAGGGGCTGGAATCTTTCAGTCTGGAGTTGCCCTCGGTGAGAGGCGATGAACGGGTATTTTTTATATCCCCTTGGCTTGCTGCCTGTATACTGGTGTTTTCACCGATGGCCGAGGAGGTTGCTTCCCCGTGTCTTCGGCACACGGAATGGGTCCTGACTGTTGTTTGCGCTTATGCGCCAAATGACAGTGTTGAGAGTAGCCAGCCTTCTTGGAGTCGCTGGGTGGGGTGCTCGAGGGTGCTCCATCTGGTGACTCCATCCTCCTACTGGAATACTTCAATGCGCACAAGGGCAATGACAGTAAGGGGATTGGGAGGAACAGCCTGCCTGATCTTACCCCAAATAGTATTTTGTTATTGGACTTATGTGCAAACCACAGTTTGTCCATAACAAACACCATGTTCGAACATGAAGATGTCCACGAGTTGGCTGCTGGAGAGACCCAGTGCAACGTATTGTGAGGGTGCGCTGGGAATGCCTGGCAGAGGCACATAAACACATACGTCATGGAACATACTCAATAATGGGGCAAGAAGCCACAACAGTCACCCTTGGGATCCAGAGGCAAGCAGGGAAGGACCCAGGGGACCCGGGTCATCCCACCAGGAGCTCAGAAGACCTGAGGCCACACATCCTGATGACAGCAGAACTTTAACAGCGCTCTGGGGGAGGCTGAAGACATTGAGTCCGAACGGACCGTGTTCTGCACCTCCATTGTTGATGCTGCTTCTCAGAGCTGCGGCTGCAAGGTGGTTGGTGTCTGTTGGGGTGGTAATCCCCGAACCAGATGTGGACACTGGAGGTGAAGGGAGCCATCAAGCTGAAGAAGGAGTCCTACTGGGCTTGGTTAGCCGGTGGGACTCCAAAGGCAGCTAAGGGGTACCGGTAGGCCAAACAGAATACAGCTGGGGCAGTGGCCAAAGCAAAAAATCGGGTGTGGGAGGAGTTGAAAGAGACGTCCTTGTAGCAATTCTAGGTGAAAATTCGACTTCTATATGATGCTCTTTATTGGAATTAACGTTAGAAAAAAATCGTGACCCGCAGAAGCCATCTGACTAGAGCACTAATTTGTGCGTGTTCGACTTCTACTTTATATTTGTGAACTGCAAAAAAACCCAAAACAATAAAACAAACAAACAAACAAAACAATAATAACACATAAGGCATAAACTTGGACTAGAGACAAACACTTAATTCCTTTTGCTACTTTACAATAAGGCTCCACTTCTGCTTGGTGGCAGAAATCGTCTCGAGATTGCGCCTGCTATTTGATTTGCTTGATTAACTGATGGTAGAAGTAAGGAAGAAAAGTTTGGATACAGTAGAAAGGGAAGAAGCTGGTCTGTTTCTCCACAGTGTTGTACACAATCCTGGGGCTCAAACCTGTGGTATTCATGTCAAAAGTTAAAGGAAAACCAATCATTACAGTATGCTACAAAACAGCTGTCTGAGAAATGAACAATTTAGGGAAAGAAAAAAAGAATGTAACATAGCATTTACTAGCCTTTTTTTTCTGAGAGAAATGTGAGAGAACAGAGCTGTGAAGAGGGAGATTTTGTAGTGAAAATTGTCTCTTTTGCTAATCCCATTTCATGCCAGCTCAGTCCTACTCTCTGGAATATTCTGAAATTTACACAAAGCGCCTGAGGAGGGAGTGAAAGATGGTACAGAAGGGTACAGAGGTAAAAAGAGTAAAAAAAAAAAGGAGTGTGAGAGTCAGAAGTGAGTGGAAATACTCTGAGAATGACAGAGCCAGAGGGACAGAAATGGGAAATAGCCACCATTAAAATTCTGCTGCTGCAGTCCATCAAAGTGTGGACTGGACATGGTCTACTTGCTCTTAACCCCTGTAGTTCCAAAGGGAGCAAGACAATAGGTTTAAACCTCTGTTATATTTAACATGACTCCCTGATGCCTTGGACTTCTACACAAGTCTTACACTCTTTTGCTGTTTCTATGCACTCGACCGCTACTAACAATGCAAGCAATGCCCTATCCCTGTGGTTATCCTGCATTAGTATAGACAAGGTATCTATGCTGAAGCATACTAAGGCTGCTTTGTGAGACGGTAAGGTAGTGTAAAGATAACCGGAGCAAAAGCTGATAATGTGTCCTTGAGCGCACAAGTTTGTTTGCTTTAGGTTGTGATGGGCCTGACGTAATGTATGATTTCTAGTCTAATAATTGTATGGTTGTTTAACTCCATTATCAAAAATATGTAATTTTTTGTTTTAATTGTTCTACAGGCTTAGAAAATGAGGGGACAACGAAAAAAACGTAAATGACATGCATCCACTCTGGAGCCCGTTTCCAAAAAGTATTGTTTTCACTCCGTTTTCATGTAAACAGGAGACTGAAACACATCAAAAGGTAGCTGTTTTCATTTGAAAATATCCTCGTGTAAACGGGGCCTAAAGGTGTTTCCACACCTACAGTTTGTTCACTGTGGTCTGAATCAGAGTTTTAGCTTTTTCCTCTGGTTTGGTTGCTTTTCACACAGAAAAAACTCCAAGTGAACTCCAGGTGAACCAAAATGCATCACTACAAACCAAGTGAGAACGTTCAGTCGGATTGTTGGTCAGATGAGTCTGGGATGGGAGCAACAAAAGTAAATACAGGAAGAAGGGGCTGTGCACCCAACCCTTCTAGTGTAGTGGCTAAGATGGGGGGTTTACATACACTTTACGGCTGGCTGTTGAAGGTGTTTAGCTCAAACTTGCAGAATAAATCTGGTAGTTGGTTCGGCTCACGTTCACACCATACAATAATCGCACTGGAGGTCATTTGAAAGTGGACTGAGACCACCTCCTCCAAAAGGTAATCGCATCTCGGTGTGATTACCGTGTTCACACCGGCACAAACAAACAGCACCAAGGAGGAAAACAAATGAGAGTTCGATTTAAACGGACTAAACAGCACCAAGAAAAATTATTTTCAGTGAAGTGGCCCAGAAGAAAATAATTCAGATATGATGCTTTTGGGAAAATTGACTTCACAGCTTAATTATTGCAGTTCTGTTTGTTTTCTGTGTTTTGTTCCTTTCGTTTTGCACAAGCATTGGCTGCTGAAAATCACCCCCCCCCTTTTGTCATGCTTTCATTTTACATTAATACAGTGACACTTTCTTTGTTGTTGCTGCGACTCAAAACAAGAACATTTATTTCTTTAGTTTTGTTGTTTTTTTTCTGTTAAGGATTTTTTTTTTACTTAACTTGTGTCAGTAGTTGAGCCTCCGTGTCCAATATTAGACATGTAAATTCATGGAACGTCAAAGTGAAGAATTAAGCAAAAAAAATAAAAAGGTGATGAAAAGTAGAAAATAAAACAACCAAAACAAAGAGTATATTTTAAGACACAAATACATGGCAGGGACACTATGCGTGCTAGATAACGTCTTTATTGTTGATCTTTATTGATGTGTTTTAAGCAAAAGCAGGTTTAAGAAGTTCCTCATTTGTCAAAAGCAGGAAATGGTAAGTCATATTTTGCTTTAGTGGCATACATTACACATGGTAACACAGCAAGACGAATGGCACCACTCATCCCCTCATACCACCACAAGCAAACCTCTTTATGTCTTCTGTCACATAACCTCATCTTCTCAGCTGTCCTGAAGCAAATTTTTGTTTTCCCATGGGGAATAATACTCTCTGACGTAAACATATCATTATTTATCTGACTTCCTTAAAGATGTACAATTAAATAAACCTGCGCTCATCGCAGATGGTGACCACATTCATTTTCAGGTGCTTCACTGATGCACACGTGTTTTGACAGGTTTAAAATTAGGCTTCAGCACTGAGTACGTGTAACCTATACCAACAGATTTATTCAACCACATGTTTACACACTTACAGAAACCACAGCTGTGAATCAGAGTGTGCCAGCCTACTAATATGACGAATTATAAAGTTACAATTACAGCACATTGCCTTTGATGGTTCCCACTTTGAGAGCCAGCATAGGCAGAGTATATAATTTAATCAATTGTTTCCAGGTCAACTTATCTGTTTCCGAGTCGCTGTAATTACTGGCCTCTGGACATGCACTGTCACATCCTAATAAGAAGTGGCATGAGAATAGAAGGAGGCAAATTGCCCACATTACCCCACAAGTCTAGTTAGTTTAATTGAGGCCGGACAGGAAAGCGTCTGTTAAGTAACTGAACTGTCTAAACAGCAAGATTTAATTTCCCTGCACTGGGGGACATGCCCATAATGCTGTATAGGGCTGATCCACTGAATGAGAAGCTAGCTAGCTAAAAATAACTTATCTGATGGTTGGAAAAGTTTGAGAAAAGCTTTATTTAGCACTGCAGTCACCAAAGGGGTAATTTTGGCTCCGCTGGCATATTAAAATCATGTAATTATGTTAAATGGGTGGGGGTGGGGGGGGGGCAGAGCAGATGGACAAGATGAGCTTCAGACCTGAGAATTGGATGTTTATTGTTTGATCAATTTAAACTGTTCTGCTTTTGCAATAAGGAATTTAATAAAATAGCATCCGTTGTCCAAATTTCAATGTTTAACTTTTTCATTATGTTCTTCTCGAGAAAATACACTTATTTAGAAGTGTGTTTTAGTGTTGTTTGTTGTACCCTGGATTGATTTTTTTGTTTACCATGTCGATCTGTAATAAAATAATCTAAATCATTTGCAAAACTATTAAACCCCCCAAATTTCAACTTAAATAATGATTATGTTAAAAGATAGATAGATAGATAGATAGATAGATAGATAGATAGATAGATAGATAGATAGATAGATAGATAGATAGATAGATAGATAGATAATATGCAGGCACTTCATGGAGAATGAAGAAACTGATATCATTGACTGGGACTATAGGTGTAAGAACCAGGGGGGACATGTCCCCCCCAATATTGGAGAAAGGCGCATTCGTCCCACCCAAATATTACACCGTGGAAAAGAAAAATACTTGACTTTGAAATCTTTAGCTCGCGTGCTTTTATTTTGAAGGTGCAGCGTAGCGTCCTGTCACTGCGCTCCCCCCGCCCCCCTCTGAACGGCTGCGCTTTGGAGTGTTTGGGAGGGGGGAGAGAGCGGCAGGAGTCAGAGACTCTTCTGAATGAGGGCTGAAAGTAAGCCGGTCCTGTACAGTGTGCCACTAAAAGAACACAAAAACGAACGAAAAAAATGAAAATGTGGCGATGGCTACGTGGGAGTAGATGATGTAATGTTGAATGATAAAAGGTAAATAACA
>VUQK01027509.1:48642-64442 GCA_015106715.1 Bujurquina vittata | reverse complement strand
GACTAATTATTCACACATAGGATAAGCGGAAGTGAATGGATGGATGGATGGATGGATGGATGGATGGATGGATGGATGGATGGATGGATGGATGGATGGATGGATGGATGGATGGATGGATGGATGGATGGATGGATAAGGTAAGCAGTACTTTAATGTGTTTCTAAATGGTATACCTTTTGGAGATGCACTAATTCTTTGCTGATACTGATGTTTAAAATTTGCCAGATTGCAATGTTCATATTTTTTTAGTTTAATTCATTTTGTTGTGTGTGCCTGGGAGCTGCTGAACTGTTTTCACCTTTTCATTACATTATCTTTCAGCGTTTAGCCAGCACGAAATTGATATGACAGATAAACTTTGGCCACTAGTGCAGCCCTACATGCTCATTCTGTACTTATTTGATTTTCTTTGTCGCAGTCCGGGGGTCAGCTCCCTCTGGGTCACCTCGCCGCGTGGCCCCCCTGAGGCTCCAGCAAGAACAGCAGGAGAACTTGCAGAGAGAGAAAGAAGAGGCTCAACAGAAAGAGAAAGAGAGGCAAGCAGAGGAGAAAGAAAAAGAAGAGCAACGAGAGGAGGTGAGTTACTGAAAAAGTCTGCAGCACCGCTTAGAGTTCTCTTCAATTCTATATTATTGTGTGTCACTTTTTAGTTTCAGAGGCTGCAGGGACGCTGCGAGCAGCAGGAGAGGCAGCTGAAAGCTCTTAGAGATGAACTGAGGAAGACTTCGCTGGGTCTAGAAGCTTTCATTATCACCACTCAGCATTACTGTCTTAAGGTAGCGAACTGGAATCATATTGTGCACAGTCTCACAATGATCATGACGTTGTGCTGCCTCTACCTCCTAAAAGGCCAACTACTCTTTGGTGGACAGCACAAACTGTCATCCTCATCGACCTCATCGCCATCATCTACAATTCTTTCAACCTTTGATTAGCAGCATATTTTCAAGGTTCACCTGCCATCCCATGTACATTCACAACATAATACCCCAACCTTATTTTTTTACACGAGCCTGGTTTGTATGACACACGTGCACACTGTGCACGCGCATGAACTCAGGGGTACATGCAGTATTTAACAGCCTGAAGTGTTCACAGCATGGTCAATGAGCTGCAGGATGAGAAGCAGTTAGTGTGACTGTGGAAAGGGTCTACTAGAGTTCAGTGTGTTGCTGAGCTGCTTTCATCCAGTTCTGTGTCTGATAGAGTGATTTAACCTCTAAGGTGCTGTTGCAGTAATACTGGTGCCAGACTGTTGGGGGACTGTCTGACTTCTTTATGGTCATTGTCTGAGTGCTGCAATCACAAGCCCACACTGCAGATGTACAAGACAGGAATAGCACAAGTGTGAGTTTTTGAGCAGGTTTGAGCGCCATCTGCTGGCATCATTAAAAACGTACAGCTACATGTAGATATTAGTCAACAGTGCAAACAGTTCTGTACATATAAGCTCATTTCTATATATCTTTGCTTCCATAAGCAGTAGTTCTCCAGGCTTTCTCAAGGTCTTCAGTCCAATCTTTGTACCTGACCAATTTTAGAGTATTTCTTTTTTTATTCAAGCATAAAATGGTCACCTAACTCAAGAGATGGACCAGTGTTGTGTCTACACATAACAGACAACTTACACATACTCATCAACACAGTTTGACAGACATAAAATTGTATTTCCAACCAACGAGGTGATTCCCAAAGAGCTATTAGCTGAAAACGGCTTTACAAGTGGAGGACAAAAGAAGACATGGCAGGCCTAAAACAAAAATATCTACAGTAGAGGAGTATCTGTCAGTCACGCTTGTAAGAAATAGGAATAATCCAGCAAAGACCTGAGACAGTGCCTGAGAGATGTATCTGGCCCTTCAGGTGGTCCACCTACTGTTCACTGAAGCCTCATCAGAAATGGTCTCAGTGGAAGGGTGGCGGTCAAGAAGTTATTCTTAAGGAAGGGAAACAGGGAGAAAAGGCTGAGGTATGGCAGATTACACAAGAACTGGACTGAAAATCAGTGGCAAGGGGCCTGACTTGATTTGAAAATTTTGCTTCAAATCATTGTCAGTATGTATGAGAAAAGTACAGTCAGTGTTGTAAAACAGGGCGGAGGCTCTGTCATAGTTTGGGGCTGCAATTCATCCAGTGGTGTTGGAGATCTTGTTGATGGAATTATGAACACAGAAAAGTATGCAGATTTTTTTCCACCATGCAAAATCAACATTACAATAATCCGAAACACAATGCCAGTGCAGTAAAAACATAACTGGATAGAAAAACACACAATAGAACACTATCAGTCATGGACTGGCCTCCCCAGGGCCTGGGCCATACACTTCAGGCTTCAAGCTTGTTAGAATGGGATATACAATATTTTTATGGATATTTACAAATGTTTCAATAAATCGCTGCACCTTTTTCCCATTTTCCAGGAAAATAGAAAGAAATGAGGGGTGGCTCAAGTCTTTTTGCATAATACTGCAGTTTGTGCTATAAAGTTTATCTCAGAGCAGATGGAAACCATTAGATTTGCTTTTGCTAATACTAAAATTATCCTTGAATACCTACTATTACTGAATGTTACTTGGACTGTGCACTATGTCAACAATGATGTTCATTCCAATTTCAGAATAAAACTTCAGAAGAAAATCAAAGGAAGTTGTGTTTGGAAATGCAAAAGTTTCAAGAAGAAATGGGTAAGAAGGAATCAATTGATCAGATCAGTTAAAATAATGTATCAGTAGGGACTTTTTTACTGTTCATTGACACAGCACTGTAAGGAAAGCACAGCTGTTACAGTAACTATAACGCTGTTTATGTGCTCTAGTCACCTACGATGTGTGAAGCTGAAGCAGCTAAATTGAATTCATACATTAATAGGTTTATTCACATATTTGCCCTTCATAGAGTGACTTGTAAAAATTTCATCGGTGAAAAACACAAAATTCTTCTCAGTTTTTTTGTTTTCTTATTTTAAAACAATTACTGTGTCATACCCTGAATGAACAACATGAAATGAAATGTTGGTTTAAAGCTTTGAGCAGCAGCTCGAAAAATCCACGTAATTTAAATATTCTGCACTGTGTGACAAGACAGCACAATGAGATACATTGTACTTCATTTCACAGCTTCAAACTCAGTGCGCTGGGAGAGACTCCAGCGAGAAAAGACGGCGCTGGAGGTGGCGTTTGAGCGCGAGCTGCAGGAGCTGCAGCTGCAGCAGGAGGCAGAGCTGGCTGCTGTGGAGGAAGGGCTCAGGAAGTGTCACTCAGCAGAGGCAGAGCACCTGAAGGCGGAGCATCGGTCAGAGATGGAGGAGTTGAGGACTCAACAGCAGGAGCAGGTAAGGATGAGATTTGTTTGTTCTTATGAAATCTGATCTGTCATTATCTGGCTTTAATATGCATGTGTATATGTGTGCGGCTGTGTGCTAGATTGAAGAGCTGACAGTCAACCATCAGGCAGCCATTCAGGAGCTCAGAGACATGCATAACATCACCATGGCAACACTGCATGAAGAGCACGCCCGTACCATGAGAGGTACCAATGTGGGGCTCATTTAAAAAACATAATATGATGCAAGCACTGCTGTAAATAACATCAGCTCTCTTCTTTTATTATCCTTCTAAATCTGCGTGTAGACTTAAGGAAAGCTCATGAGCAACAGAAGATCCTTCTGGAGGAGGACTTTGAGAAACTTAGACTTTCTCTACAGGTGTGATTCCAAAAAATAATAATTAAGGTCTAAATATACACATTTGTACTGGTACAGTGTGTAATCTTGCACTGTTGTATGTGCTTTCTCAGGATCAAGTGGATACTCTCACATTTCAAAACCAGAGTCTGAGGGACAAGGCCAAACGCTTTGAGGAGGCTTTGAGGAGGAGCACAGATGAACAGATAGTTGTGAGTAAATAACTTGAATGTTTACTGATTTCAAAGATGCCCGAAAAATCAAAATGAACAAACAATTCAGCAGAGTAGCCCATTTTCCCAAAATTTCATTGCAGCAACTCAAAATGGTATTTGATAGTTTGTGTGGCCCCCACATGCTTGTACGCATGCCTGACAATGTTGGAACGTGCTCCTAATGAGAAGACGAGGGCATCACTGAGCTCCTGCATAGTCTGAGGTACAACCTGGTGTCACTGGATGGACTGAAACACAATGTTTCAGAGCTGTTCCAGAAGGAGGCAAGAGTGGGGGCCAGTCAGTGGTTTCAAATCCTTCATCCTCCAGGAACTGCCTGCATACTCTCGTCACATGAGGTTGGGCAGTTTCGTGCACCAGGAGGAACCCACTGCACCAGCCTGGCGTCTGGCAGTGGTCCAATGATTTCATCCTGATACCTAATGGCAGTTAGGGTGCATTTGCGTAGCCTGTAGAGGTCTGTGCATCCCTCCATGGATATGCCTCCCCAGACCATCAAATCAAATCAATTTTATTTATACAGCGCCATTTCACAACAAATAGTTGCCTCAAGGCGCTTTGTATTGCAGGTAAAGATACTACAATACTACACTGACCCACAACAAAAACCAGTCCTCCTGAACGATGTTACAGGCAGCATAACATTCTCCACGGCTTCTCCAGAGCCTTTCATATTGTTAGCCTCATAGCATAATGTCACATTTTGGCATATTTTGGTATCTACCTAATTCTACTCTGCTAACAGTGTAGATTCTTTTAGACAGATATCTAATTTTTGGCCAAAATATGACTTAGGCCATTATGCTATGAGGCTAATGTGCTGAAGGTGTGTGGTGTTCCACACGAAGTTAATGAACCCATAGTTTTGAGGGTTTTGAGATCATTTTGAGGAATTATGCTCCTGTGTGGTGGATATGGTTTTAAGTGAAAAAATAGGGAAAGGTAACGTATCACCACCAGAGGGTGTGTGTGTAGCTAAAGGGAAAAATAAAAATGGTTGCCGTGTGTTACTTCCAGTTGTCTGCTTGAAAAGTAGTTTATTAGTGCGAATCTGAGACACAACAAGGTGAACCTGCTCTCATCTGTGAAAAGCACAGTGCCAGTGGTGGACCTGCCAATTATGCTGTGCCAGTTGGGCTCCGCAGTGTTGGGCAGTGAGCACAGGGCCCACTAGAGGATATAGGACCCTCATGAACTCTGTTTCTGATTGTTTAGTCAGAACAGGAGTTGGACTACTTGTGCAACCTCTGTAGGGTCCAGGAATTCCCTCATGCTACCAGTGGTGACACTAATCCTAACCAAATGCAAAACTAGTGAAAAAACAGTCTAACATGAGATGAGGAGGGAAAACATGTTAATCGCCTCCACCTGTAAAATCATTCCTGTTTTGAGGACTGTCCCTCTAACCTAAAGGGTAACTTAGCATACTTCTGAGACTCTATGTCTTCTTTTCAAACACCACCTGTCATTCTTCTTTTTGATGCACTTTTTTATAATAGGATGCGTTAGCGCCATACCAACACATCGAGCAAGACCTCAAGAGCTTGAAGGAGGTCGTGGAAATGAAGAACCAGCAGATACACCAGCAAGAGAAGAAGATTTCTGACCTGGAGAAAGTGGTAGGCTCAAATAAGCCATCTTAAGAGCATCTTCAACACCACCTTTACACAAATTCACATTATTTGATATACACACCAACGTCCGTGTGTCTGTATAATGATAGATTGAGGTGTGGTTGTATTCTGCTTTTGAGCAGGCCCAAAAGAACGTGTTCCTCGAGGAGAAAGTCCAGGTTCTGCAACAGCAGAATGAAGATCTCAAAGCTCGCATTGATATGAACCTGGCCTTGTCCAGGTAAGACACATCAAGTCATTGTTATTATTACTTTATGCCTTCCTCTCGTGTAGGTAGCATTCCGTTTCAAAGTGATCCTTTTACTTAACATGCACCTTTAAGGTTAACATTATTTTCCTCTGTGCTGTTCTCTCTGCAGGCAACTGTCTGAGGAGAACGCAAACCTCCAGGAGTCCGTCGAGAAGGAGAACACAGAGAAGAAGCGTCTAAGTCGGAACAACGAGGAGTTGCTGTGGCGTCTCCAGACCAGCCCTCTCATGTCTCCCGCGTCCTCCCCACTCCACCGCTCCTTCTCTACCTCACCACTTCCCTCATCCCCATTGTTTTCCTCTTCACCTGTAGCAGGGTGTGACTCCCCCAGTCACTGCCACGGCTGTCCTCAGCAGGCTCAGTACTCCTCCCCATCCCACAGAGCTGCCGCTACAAATCAGAATTTCTCACCGGGACCGGCCACACCCACTCACAGGGCAGTAAATAATCAGAATTACTCTCCCACCCATGCCACACCCACACACAGAGCAAGTCGCTGTAACTCAAATACTTCTCTCAGCTCTTTGCCAAGATAAGCTCTTTCCCGCCACTTTTTCTATCCTAATTCCCCTTTTTTTCCTTCATTCGTCTCTCCCTGCGTTTATTCTGATTGTGAAAAGCATTGTAGTGCAAGACTGTTGTTTACAGTCATCACAAGACAAACAGGACAGACTGCGCAGTCAGCGTTAAAGCAGTGAAGCGACTCAGTCCTGCACTTTGTCAGTCCCTGCAGCTGTCGCCAGCTGTCACGTGAAAGCAACTTCATACACAGAAATAGAAAATGGACACAAACTGTGATAATGAAACTGAAAAAAAAAGATGACAGCAGCTCTGCTCCTTTTTCCCAGCCCACACTTTTATTAAAACAGAGTCTTGACCTGTAGGCTGTAGATTGTGTATGATAGTGGCACAGATAGTGCCGTAAACCTCGCCTGCATGGGTAGTCGAGAGTCCTGCACAGTGCACAGGACAACAGTGCACATTTACTGATGGAAAGTAGCACATTGGTGGCACCAGAATACATGCTCTGGTGTGGTAAGAACACAGATGTATCAGATGGGTAGAATAAGCTATGATTTCTCATTGGGATTAGTTTTTCCTTACTTGATTCTGTTTTGATTAACGAATTGCAATTCTAAGTTGTTAACATAATCGGCTTTCTGCTGATAGATTTTTTTTTTCCTTTTTTATATTGTATCTAGAAAAATCCCTAACAAAGCGCCTTATACTCGGTCCTGCAACCTCACCAGCAGAGAGCGACCAATGTTTTATTTATAAAGCACTTTGGATAAAGATTTGATTTGTACGTTTAAAAAAAAAACAAACAAAAAAAACAACAAATCGTCTTTCTTAGCCTCCTCAAAGTATATTTAAAATTTTGTAATCACTTAATTTCAGCTGACAGTTTTACTTGTGTGGGATAGCCCTCCTTGGAACCCCAGCCATTTTATCTGCAAAACACAAAGAACTTATGTCTTTTAAAACCTTGCCAGGTCTTCCTACACATGAGCTACTCTTCACTTCTGGGATCCCTCAGGTCAACTTGGAAAAAACTATGTCTGCCATTCTGGATTTTACCTCAGTGGGAATGTGCTGTCAGTTGTGTCTGCAGCTCAACAGCAACATCAACAAAATCGCACACACAGCCACCGCAGAGCTCAAAGCTAAGGGGGAAAACCTAGCACAGGAATCACTGTTTTAAATGTTGTGGATTTCTTTATAACGTGATGTTTATATCTAATTTATTACATGTGTTTTGCTACTTAGCAAGCATGTACTGTGAAAGTCTTCCAGTTTTTGAAACTTATTATTGCTGTGATTTGTCTATTTATTAAGCTTGAGGTGTGAAGAAGAAAAATGGCCCTTGTAATTTAAATGAACATCACCTGTGGGTCACAAGTGGAACGTGATGTACCTGAGGAGAAAGCTGATGTACTACAGATGATTTGACTCACTGTCTTCACACCTACAGTTTTTTGCAAAAGTTTTGCACCTCTGAGGAAACTGCAAAATTTTTTAAGTGAAAAAAAGAACCTAATTCATGCTCAGAAGTTTGGATATCCCACATTTAAAGCATCAGAACTTCATTAACTCAATAGACCTTAAAGCTTTTGTAAGACAACATGCTGTAAAGATTGTAATTTGCCCATGGATGCACAAACTTCTGCACAAAACTGTACACTGATGGTGTCTTATAGTAAAATATTGTGTCTATAAGCTATGTACATTTAAAAAAGAACCCTCTGTTTACCTCTTTGTGATGTAGTAGAGTAACGTAGTCCTTTCTCAGTCTGTTAACCTCCTCAGAAATTCTTCTGCTTTGTTTATCTGAAAGACACTTTTTATTCTTTATCATGTTATAAACTTTTGAAAACTACACTGGATTTTCGGTGTGTAAGAATATATTGTTCAGGGAGTTATTTTCTAAAATTAGATTAGAAATACTTTTTTTTTTTTGGTATAGCTTCTCAACACAGCGTTATACATTTCCAAGATATTTCCCTAGATAATTTATAAAGCGCAACAGAGAAACCAACAACTGGTATATACAAATGAGAATTATTTTATAGCATACAGTATGTTATCGCTGCCTCCTATACTGTACTCTACTGATTAACTTCCCCTCAGGGTCTTAATCTTTCATCCAGCTTTGAATAAGTCAAGATTGAAGTTGTGTACAGTATAATGTGAGTGATTTACTCACAAATAAACAACAACAAAAAAAAGCTAGAATTGTTCAGACTATATGTTAAAAGGGGCCACTGTAAATACGCCAGGCCTGGAGAAAGGGTTAAGTAACGTCTATGCTGGCTGTCGGGGGCGCTAATGTGAGCATGAGTTAGAATTAGCAGCTTATGAAATATTGCTGATAGTTACATAGATGCATGTGGGGGGTGGGGTTGGGGTGGGGGGGCTGAGCAGTAGTAGTCAGGAGGGGCACAGACTCTTAACATTTCTAAATCCACCCCTGGTTACATCTTCTGTTAATTTACAGGTGAAAATGTTACCAGCATGTAAAATATACGGTGTTTCTGAGTTCCCAGTTTTTCATTACCTTTAAGTCGAGTTGTATTTGCTATACCAGCACTTTTGACAGTCTTGGGGAAAAAAATGGGATTCTTTTCATGGATCTTATTTTTTGTATGAGACGTAGACAGGGTTAACCGCTCTTGAACAAGCGAATGTTGAGATTTGGGGAAAAAAAAATTATTTCAATTGTCACTGATTTTTTCATTTTTTTTTACCCGATTTTGAGAATGTCTTGACGATCAATTGTAAGAACATACCAGTCAGACGGTCACTGTGTTTTGAGTCGTTTAGGGTTACAATTCACCGACACTGAAAGATTCCTAAAAAGTCCCATAAGCTGCAAAAAACTACAGTCATCATGGATGCAACAAAACTACTGTTTACAAGTCACAGCGCAAAGTTACCGATTTCATATTTAATAAATATTTCAAGATTGAATGGACTTTTGATTTCTAAACAATGAACTGGTATTGTAATGACCCTACTCTGTGTCCTGTGGACATCTTACTATGTGCTGAATGTCAAAAATGTAACCATTGCATTTTTTTTTTAACAATTTATTCATAGAAAAGGACCTTTTCTCTGACAACTATGTAGCAGCCATTTAATGTATGTAGCACTTGGCTGAGCCTCCCCATTAAACATGATGGCCAAACGTCCGTTTTAATATTCAAACGCTACTGTAGCAAATGTTTGTCAACTTTCAGCTCTTGAATTTGAATTTGTGTGTGTGTAAAATATACAAATACTCCTTTTCTGGAACTGGTAGAGGAACAAGGTTTACAGAATTTTGTTTGTTCTGGCACTGATTGTATGTTTGAATGTAAATACATTTACAACATGAGCCGTGTCTTAGTGCACCGACAGAGTAATAGAAGCATGTTTTTTTCCTGTCTTTGCTGTTTCTCGCTCTCCCTTTCTCTTATTTAACCTCTCAGCATTCGTGATGGTCAAAATGTAACTGTAGCGTAGGAGACCTAGAAGGCGAAGAATGGAATAGTTCATCAGTGTAACGTATGCACAGTATGTTGATGCTTTGATTTGTTCTTTTTGGGGAGAACACTGTATTAAAATATTTAAGAAAAGTGAGGAAAATCTTTGTGTTCATTTCCATGTGTTCTGCAATTAAGTAGGTTTTTTTTTCTAAAGTGTGTTTAGCTGCAAAATTTTCTGGACTAGTTTTGATGAAAAGTAAAAACAGTTCAGAGACCTGAGAGGTTCGGAGTTTACAGCTGGTGGCCTTTTTGTTTCTTTAAATAACCATCTTTTAACCATTCTCAAAAATAATTCACTATAACCGTTCTCATATATTTGTATTAACCTCTCATCTTTAAGACGCCACAAGAAACATTTCACACAAGACATTACTGCTTTTTTATTATTATTACTTTTATTTTTGGAAACTGAAGCATCTTTAGATAGTTTCAATAGAAATATTAGGGTCTGTGGAGTGACAAAAATATAAACTATGCAGGTTTTTGGGGATATAAAAAATATGAAGAATTATGAGGCATCAAAGGCTTTGTGTGAAAAAAATCTGGTTATAAACAGTTTACATGAACGTGCCAAAACACTCAGTCACTCACTTCTGTGAATAATATCATGAATAACACACAATTTATTGCATAATTCTATCACATTATCCACATCTATCATATTATCCTGATTTTATTTCAAATCAGAACAAGCCCAGTCAAGCCAAGCTTGATTAATAAGACACGAAGCTGTTCTATGATTGCGTTTAGAAAATGACAAACATTCAGACTTTTTAAAAAATATTTGCATTTGGGAACACGCGCAGAACTGCACATCATGCTGATGAGCAAGAAACACCGAGCCAGTAATCTCACTTCCTCATGAAGTGAGACATAACGTCCATGGGCAGGGGGAAGATAATGGTGGAGTTCTTCTCTCCCGCAATGGTGGTGAGAGTCTGGAGGTAGCGAAGCTGCAGGGCTGAGGGAGACTCTGCGATCACGAGCGACGCCTCCTTCAAGGCACGAGACGCATTCATCTCACCCTCTGCTGCAATCACCTGTGTGTGGATCAAGAGAGAGTGCTCAGGAAATGCAAATGAAGTAGTCTTAAAGTGATCATGTGAAAATCACATGCTTTTTTTTTCCTCTTTCAGAAACTAGTGAGCGTTAGTTGTGTGACATTTCCTGACCTTAGCTCTGGCCTCTCGTGCAGCCTCTGCCTCAGCAGCCATGGCCCTCTGCAGCTGAACTGGCAGCTTCACGTCTTTTATCTCCACACGCTCCACCTTGATCCCCCAGTTATCTGTGGCTTCATCCAGGTTAGACTGGGAAAGGCAGAAAGATGAGACATTGCCAGCAACAGCTTATAATGTAATATATACCATCACATAAAGGGGAATTCTAAAGGGGGAATTCTAGCTTCTGAAACCACATTACACGTTATCACAGAGCTGCACAGAAACCTATTTTCCTTTTGAACGCTGGTTTTGCACAGGCTTTAGAGTCTGTACCTGCATGCTGTGAGCGATGCCCTCGCGGTCAGACAAAACTTCAGCGAGGCTCTTAGTTCCCAGGACATTTCTGAGGGTGGTTTGCGCCAGCAGGCGGGTGGAAAAGTCAGCATTGGTAACATTGGCCACAGACGCGATGGGATCACTGACGCGGAAGTAGACCACTCCATCCACACAAACTGTGACCGAATCTTTGGTCAGGATCTAAAACAGAAATTCATATACCAGTTAGCTGAGTCAGCGAGGAGCGATCTCGCCTACACAGTTTTGTGGTGGTGTTTGTGCACAACTCTACCTCTTGTGGTGGGATGTCAAATGAAATGGTTCTCAGATCCACTTTCACAAAGGAGTCGGTGCACGGCAAAACAAAGAAAATTCCTGTGGGCGATAAATAATAAAATAAACAAACACATATAGTAGATGCAAATGATTTTATTTGACAGATGACCAAAAAACGTTTTAGAAATCGTTAATTGTCGTACCTGGTCCTTTAGCCTTCCTGTCTGTAATGCGGCCCAGCCGGAAGATGACAGCTCGCTCGTACTCCTGAACGATCTGCAGCACCACCAAAAACACAAGCTGAGTTCACGTCCAAATGTGCAGCAAAGGGAGCAGTGGCTTCTGCTCTCCAGCCCGCAGTGCTTACTCAGAGAGATCACTCACCTTGAGGCAAAACCAGATTGTGAAGGGGAAGAGCAAAATCGCGAAGATGCCAGAGACTATAACGATGATCCAACCACACACTCCCAGAGAGCCGGTTCGCTCAGCTGGGGAGAGACGGAGAGAGACAGCGTGCGTTTAAATGTGCCTGGCATGCTCCGAAACCCATGCAGGCTGGAGAGGAAAGTTAACCTTGCTAAAGGAACGTAATCAAGTTTCCTCGATGGCTCATGTGTCAACAATTGTAATTAACATTTTCCTTGAGATCATAATAGGTTTGCTGTTGTACCGTTTCTCATGTTTCCAGCTCATTTTAAATGCCATGTGTAAAACAAACAAACAAAAAAAAAAGACCTGTGTCAACAACCATGATGAATATTTCCTCTGTGATTGTAATAGTGCTCCTCAGCTTTCCATCCCAGAGCAAACACACATACACGTGCAGCTGAACTGTCCGCTCACACATAGAGAACTCTCCTGTATTCTACACAGCAAAATATTTACTTACATTTTTAAAAGGAGCCATTAAAATAGGGAAGGGTGTGTGTGTTGTCACGGTGTACAATCTCTGACTGTGGTTTTGTAATGTGGACATTGCACAGTGCCATCTGACTAGATGACTGATTATTAGGCTGCATCAGAGAAATATAGTAATATTTAAGTGCAAGCCTCAATTTTAGGACTGATTAATCTGCTGAGAGTTGAAGCGATACTACAAAAAGTATTATATATGAACAGGTTTTCATTGACAATTAAAACATAAATAAATTAGTGGCTGGATAATAATGAAGAAAAACAAACACTGGCCACAAATTCACAGAAGTCTGACGATGAAACACGTTTAAATGTATTTTGGATCCTTTTGTGAAATCTTTTGGACCTCTGTATCCACAACACAAGACGCAGCTTATGACCCTGAGCTGCCGAGGAGGCCACAACACACACTGCAAAACTGTGTAGGTGTAAAGCAGAGCGCAGGCACGGGTAAATAAAAAGCCCTGTGTACACAGTTGTCATGCTTTAGTTTCCTTGAGATAATTACACTCACGCTCGGTTTTCCATCACACAATGTACAGTCGTGCAATGTGAGCTCCCTTTTTAGTTAAAAGAAATCATTAAATGAGGGACGGGCCTGTGTGCTATATGTCATAGTTGATGCATTCGAGCATTTATCTCTGTATGTTCAGTAATTAGGGACTCACACAATGACATTAGACTGTGAGGCTGAGCAGCATCCGGTGTTTCCATCAGAGAATGGCAATTACATTTAATATAAAGATGACCTTTATGCTGCTTTCATGTTCTGTGGTTAAAAAAAGAAAAGGTCGACATGTTATTCTTTCTAGGTCAAACCACAATAGATGAATTCAGTAAGAGGAAACAGCTTCCTGTGGTTTGTCACTCGGATCACTAAAGTTTTATTCCACTTTGCAAACCTGCCTCCAGTGTTTCGCATGTTTTGTAGCATCATTAAGAAATGTTATGTATATGTTTGTTAAGACTTTGTGATTATCATTTTAATACAATCATAGCTTTCACTGAGCCGGACTTTATGTCTGTATATTTCGCTTTTAACTAAGCTGCTGAAGGAAATCCTCATTGGGACTGGACACTCATGCTGCGCACTGTGCGCGGCTGTAATTTACATTATCATGTCCAACGGGCTGGCGATCATAAAGACTTTGGCAAATGAAACTGATATGATTGTCAAATAAAGGGCATTTCCGTGCACACGAGTCAAACTGGCCAACAAGACAGCGCTCCCATTTCACCCGCGCACACGCACACGTATATATATATAAAAAGAGTGAGAGGGCAAAGGGAGACGCGCACAAACAGTCGCGGTCATGCGCTTTTGGAGCTGTTTATCTTGGTTACATGTGATTGCTGTCTCTATGACTATAGGGTTATTTTATGCCGAAGTCTCCGTGGCTGCTTTTCATTTCCACGCTTAGGCTGTCCACAGAAACACAATAAGGTCCAAAACTGACAATGAAATTGTTCATTTAATTGGTAATTACAGTAACACTGCGCAATGTTCTGCGAGTAGTAAATGATTATTCTCGATTTGGATTTCAGGGGGTCCAATTGTTTAACACAACCAGTAATGTGACGGTAAGCCTAAAACAAAAAGAAAAAGAAAAGAAAAGAGACCGGCTTACATATCAAGTCCTCTTTGCTCATTCCTCTCCTCTTCTGGCTTTCCACACGGCCCTCCATTTCCATGCGCTGGGATCAGAGTGATCGTGGAAGCGCGCTGAGAGCGAGTTTGCCCCCGCAATAGAGGAAGTGTCCCTGCCTTTTAAAGAAGCACTGCAAGGTGCAGGTGTCGCGCTGATTCTGGATCAGTTATCACCGAAAAACAATCCTCAGGTAAATGGATAATCTCGGATATTGTAAAATTCCATAAACGTGTTAAAAAAAATCCACGTGGCATGCATGAACCACAGGCACACACATCCAGCTTATGTATACATGTATTACATTGAACTTCTAGAATAGAAAAGAATATCTTATTGTTGCTGATAAAACAATGTTAAGAACAGTGTTAATACAGTGAAATGTAGTCAGCATCCTCTCACTAAAGCCATGATGTCTACATTGGCAAACAGAGTTATCGTAGTTTTGTATTTTTCAAGGCTTTTTACGTTTCTTAATGTTTTCAGTTTCGCTTCATTTAAAACTAAAAGCCTCCAAGTTGTGTTTCATTACTTTTAGGATAGAGCGATAGATTTATCTTTTATAAATAATTCATAATAAAATGTAACTTAAAATTACATTTGAATTGTAATTCAAATTCATTTACCATCCTGCTTCTTTCAATTAGAAATGCCCTAAATTCCCATATTTCACTCACTGCTAGAATGAGGAACCAGTTAAAGCCTGATGTTGAAAGCAGATTTTGTAAAAGCTTTTAATGCGGTGCTGTCCAAAAGTCTTGAGCCACTTAACACTGACTTATGACTCATTCAAGGATAAAAGCAGCACCTGACTCAAGGGAACCAGCGTTGTCTCCACACACAACACTGTTTAAGTCATATCCTTAAATACTTTGTTACTAGTGGCCATCACAAGAAGACCCCCACTCCCCCCATTGATTTAGTTGAATCCATGAACAATGCCAGTGTACCAACAAGGTGATTCCCTAAAGAGCCATTAGTAAAATCATTAGTAAAATAATGCTTAAGCTTGTTATGCACAGCCAACAGGTCCTGATCACATGACCCCAACAACCGGCTGGGGGATGCATGAATGTAAAAGTTGGCTGATGTACGCTGGTGCTTGTCCATGCGGCACTCTAAAAGTCAAGTCCAGGATCTTAAAGTGGACTCCAAAGTTAACGGGAAGCCCGTGCAGCTGATTTATCAGTGGAGCGACATGTGAAGACTTATGTCAGAGCAGAAGCGTTGCAGAAGTGCCCTGAACAACCTGCTTTGTTAAGACAAGTGAATAATGAACTATCATAATCCAGACGTGATAAAATAAAGGCTATTTTTTACTGGAGGAAACAAACCTCCAGCGAAGGCTGAGTCAAAAGTCACCCCAAGGTTCCTGATAGAAGATTCAGCAAAGGGGACCGAGAGGTTTAACTTTGGCACAAACAATGACTTCTGTTTTCTCTTCATCAAGTTGGAGAAAACCGTCTGCCAACTTTTCCTTAGAATAAATAGGATCCAATGGGGGAACAATTCTTATTACGGTACTACTTTATTTCTCCAAAACAAATACATAAATCAATAAAATGTAAGCATTTCTTAGGTTTTGAGATGAAAATGCCTGATTTCACTGATGAAAAAGTTTTATGTTTTTACTAAAA
>VUQK01027509.1:18912-36022 GCA_015106715.1 Bujurquina vittata | reverse complement strand
TACACCAGTTTCACAGCCCATCCCCACAGGAACTGGCTCTCAGGTTAGATGTGTGAAGAACACAAAGTGTTTCCTCGTTGTTAAGTGTCTTTCCTTTCTGCACTCTAATGTTCATGTGGGTTTTTAGGCGTAAGTGGCACATTGTTTTCACTCTCCAGCGTATAAACACAATGTGCATTTAACAGTTCAGTAGATAATAAACTGAAAATGGGAGTCGCTGTCAGTGTAGCATATCTTCCACAGGATGGCAGTGTTGTCACATTATGTTTGTGCTTTACTGTATTTAGTAATTAGTAAGAACTACTTCCTGACTTTTTGACTTTTTTCAGATTTTTTAGTACCTATGTGCATCAAATTAGATTTAGTGTTACACCGACGTTAGTGCAGGAAGTCACGCCACTTGCATTAGGTCATGTGTCACCAAAAAGTATATTTTTTGATGAACAATTTAACAGTCACTAAAATTCACTTCATCACTTCACTTCATCAATAAGGGACCACAAAGAGTTTCCTACTGCATATTTGTTTGTCTTTCTTTGTCCTTTGAGGCATGTTGCTGATATTTAACTTGATTGTGTGTTTCCCCATATGTGTTTTTCTCTTATTTTCCTCTGTGGTCATATAGGCAGGAAGGACACGTGCAGTGGGGATTGTTGGCATTGAGAGGAAGATCGAGGAGAAGAGGAAAGAAACAGACAAAAACATTTCTGAGGTAATGGGGGCAAAAATAAACACAGAATTTGAATTATGGTATACACTCTCTGATGTAGAGTTAGAGTTACGAGTAAAACCTGTTTGCTATTCCATCATTCTCCTTGAAAACCTTAGCTGAGGTCTTGTGTTTAACCAAAACAATTTTGACTAAATTAACTGTAAATATATTTTTTTCAAAATAAAAGTGGTTTGGCTTTGGACTGTCCTATGATTTATTTTTTTTTCTTCCGTAAAAACTTGTCAGCATTGGAATTTATTGCAACTCAAGTTGACCACAACCTCTGTGACACTCTGGACGGCATCTGGAAAGTTGTTTATATAACCTCTGTTTCATACAGTATATGTTCATTTTAAATATTGAATTAATCAAAACAACACAGATATAATTACCTAAAACTTATAATATTTAAACAAATTACGGCTTAAAGTTAGAAAGTATAATGTTTGATAACCAGCAACAGGGGTGTGGGGGTTGCTGTGGAATTACATTAAAATGATGTCTCCAGCCATGAAGTTTTGTGGTTTATTTAATTGGGAACAATTTTGAAAGCCATTACCCCTCCAGTCTCTGCTTTTCAGGCCTTTGAGGACCTCAGTAAGCTGATGGTTAAGGTAATAGATGCTCCCATTTGCATGTTTACTCATTTTCTTCTAGAGTTGCTGATTATAATAAAATTGCTGACATTTTTTAAGTTATCCATTGATAAACATGTAAAATGATTGTTGAAATTGTTTAAACATTATAATAATAAATATCTAAGCTGTGTAAAACTCATTTCCTGCAGTGGGATTTTTTTTAAATGAGTCTCTCGCTAACAGGCCAAAGAGATGGTGGAGCTCTCACGATCTATAGCCAACAAGATCAAAGACAAGCAGGGAGACATAACAGAAGACGAGGTAAAGACTTTACCAACATGATGAAACCGAAATGCGAAGGACAATAAGGACAATCTGATACACAAATCTGTAACACAACACATTATTGCAGTGTTACCTTAACATTTTAGACAACTGTCACCCTAAGGTGATTTTTTTTTTTAGAAGCTTGTTTTTATTTACTCTTATGTTTTATTTTATAGACAATACGGTTTAAGGCATACCTCCTGAGCATGGGTATCGCTAACCCTGTTACCAGAGAAACGCATGGATCCGGCACACATTATCACATGCAGCTGGCAAAACAACTGGGAGATATGCTGCAGGCCCCGCTGGAGGTGGGTGTAATTTTTTGTGTGTGTGTATGTGTTTGTGTGTGTGTCATGCATTTTATATTTACTCACTTTCTTTTCATTTTCATGACCCCTTTCTCTCACTCTCTTTCTACCATTTCCTACTCTCAGGAACGTGGAGGTATGATGGCCCTCACAGAAGTCTACTGTCTCGTCAATCGGGCCAGAGGGATGGAGGTGATGCTCGCATGAATGCGCACATAGGTTTAACACAACATAGAAATTTGTAAATATGTGCTATACACAAACATCACTGGTTCATTTTTCCACTTTTTTTTTTATAGCTGTTATCTCCAGAAGATTTGGTGAATGCATGCAAAATGTTTGAGCCATTGAAGCTCCCACTGAGGTGAGTTTGAATTGTATTGGTCTTCTATTGTGTAAATTATGTGTGCGCACTACATTAATTTGAATAGAGAGAGGCTATGTGAGTATGGTGCCAGGATGGTGCCTACTTCACAAAGGCCAGGCTCTTCCTGCCGGGCTTCCTGTTGATTGAAGGCCTTTCCAGGCCTCTGCAGCTGTCATTTCCTGTTACTTCCCGGGGTCGCAGAAGAAACACTGGCCTGTTTTACTATTTGTCTACATTGTTGATCCTAGTGCTACAAACCAGTTGCTAGATTTCAGCCATCTTACTTAATAAAACTTCACCATAGCCTAAAATTGATCTTTATTACTCACATATACAAGTCACCTCTTTTCATTCGTCTCTTCTTGTGTGTAGGCTGCGTGTGTTTGATAGTGGAGTGATGGTGGTCCAGCTGCAGTCTCACAGCGAAGAGGAAATGATAGCCTCAGCACTGGACAATGTAAGCTATAACCATTACAAACACAATACTGTATACTGTACATTTAGGGTGATTAAACAGCATGTTCCACTACTTAAGAAAAAAAAATATTTTAAAGGTGTCGTGCATAGAAATGTAAATTAATTTACATGTGACAACCTTTTATTTGCCCATGAGAGTAGGTGGACTGATTTCTGTTTAAAGGGCTCAGGCTGGATTTTGCTGTGCAAAGGACGAGGTTACCAAAGAAAAATGGGGTAGTCGGGAAATGAAGAAAATAGAGAGGAGTATTAGGCAGCTGGGCATATACCAAACAGAAAAGTGGCAAGGAAAAGGCTTATAGTGAGTTGTATGTGAGATGGGACACTATGGAAGGGGAAAATCTTGTTTTGATTGGCTGGACAGAGAGATCGAGCTGAAAGGGATGTTCAGAAGTTAAGTGGTTAAGGATAGAAATGGAAATGTGCTAACAAATAAAGAGAGTGTGTTGAGAAGATGAAAGGAGTATTTTGAGGAGCCGATGAATGAAGAAAATGAGAGGGAGAGGAGGATGGATGGAGGATACTGAATCAGGAAGTGTAAAGGAAGTGTAAGGAGGAAGCCAGGGCAGCTATGAAGTGTGAGCTGTTGCAATGAAGTTTTTGATCAAACTATTTAACACAATCTCAGAGAGTGAGAGGATGACTGAGGAATGTGCTGGTATCAATTTTCAAGAACAAGGGTGTAGCTCAGGAGGTAGAGCAGGTCACCCACTGATCGGAAGGTCAGTGGTTCGATTCCTGGCTACTCCAGGCTACATGCCAATGTATCCTTGGGCAAGATACTTAACCCCAAGTTGCTCTCCGACGCTAGCGTTGGAGTATGAATGTGTGTGACTGTTAGCTAATTAAAAGCACTTAGCTTAGTTACATATGGAAGTGCTTGTATGAATGGGTGTGAATGGGGTGAATGTAAACGTGCTGTATAAGCGCTTTGAGTGCTCACTCAGAGTAGAAAAGCGCTATATAAGAGCTAGTCCATTTAGTCCATGTACAGCGCTGTAGTAACAACAGAGGGATATTGCTGCCATGCCATGAAGCTATGGGAAAGAGTTGTTGAAGCCAGCTTAAGAAGAGAGGTTATGATCAGTGAACAGCAGAATGGTTTCAAGTCAAGAAAGAGCACTACAGATATGATGTTTGCTTTGATGGAGAAGTATAGAGAAGGTCAGAAGGAGCTTCAGTGTGTCTTTGTGGATCTATAGAAAGCATATGATAGAGAGGAACTGTGGTACTGGATGAGTGACAAACAGGTTCAATTTGAGGGTCAGATTACATCAGGGATCAATCAGGTCAGGCAGGAGTCTCTGTGGGCTGTGATGTTTGCAGATGACATTGCGATTTGTAGGGAGAGCCGGTGGAAGAGAGTGTGGAGAGGTGGAGGTATGTTCTAGAGAGAAGGAAGTAGAAGGAAGACAGGTGGAAAGATGCACATCGTGAAGATACATGAGTTTAAATACCTGGGGTCAACAATCCAAAGCAATGACAGTGCACAGGAGAGGAAATAAGAGAGTGCAGGCAGGGTGGAGTGGCTGGAGATGGGGTTTAGGTGATTTGCGACAGAAGAATAGCAACAAGAGTGAAAGGATGTATGGTTTGGAGACAGTGGCACTGACAAAAGGGCAGGAGGCAAAGCTGAGATGGTTTTGACATGTGTAGAGGAGGGATAGCAGACATACTGGACAAAGGATGTTGAATGTGGAGCTTCCAGGCAGGAGGAAAACCTCAGAGGAGGTTCATGGATGTAGTGAAAGAGGACATTCAGGGGGTTGGTGTGATAAAAGAGGATGCTAGGGATAGGGTGAGATGGTGCCAGGTGATCCGCAGCCAAAAGAAGGAGGAGGGCTGGATATTGTTGCTCAGTTCTAGAGTCTGAGCAATTTATTGGTGATATTGGCTATTTGCCAATCTATCACTATCAGCATTTATGATGGTTGATAATTGAAAGTAAAAAAAATAAAATAAAATACAAAAAGACACTTTATGTTTTGAAAGTGTGAAAGAAAAATAAATTGGTCCGGGTATCAGAATATGAATTTTTTAATTCCCCAAATATCAGTATTTGTATTAATCCTAAAACTTCTGTATTGTTTGAGCTCGGCTCAGTTCCTCTCTTTATTGCCACACTGTCAGCTAGTTTAGAAACTGAGTCCACTAAAGTAAATAAATCATCTTCTCCCAGCACAGCTGGGAAAAAAAGACAACAAAATGATCTGGCTTCAGGCAAATGACTGCAAGTTGGATAACATCATTACTGCTAACAAAATAATATGTTAGTTGGCTAGCTGTTTGAATTACTTTGCCAGATAGTGGAATTCATGATACAAATTTATGGATTATATTAAATTATGTTGATTTTTGTCAGCAGCCAGTTATTTCACAGTTGAAAACAAAGGTGAATATGTAATAATTGCTTTCTTCTAGCCAACAGTAATGCAAATAGTGCACAGGTTGTAATTAAGCTGTGCAGTATGGACCAATATGCTCCAACGAGTGTTACGCAGGAATCTTATGCAGAGAATCTGTGCATTTATAACCAGTTCTGTCCCTGCTGTTTAACCTCGTCTTGGACAGGTGTCAGAAAAAGGCTCCTTGACTGCAGAGGAGTTTGCAAAACTCTTGGGTCTCTCTGTTCTTCTGTCAAAAGAGCGGTAAGAAAACAACATAACGCATCATGTCAGTCTGTTTTATTATATTGCGATGGCGTAGAAATCTGAAATAATTGTGTGTGTTTCTTATTTTATATTTCTTTGTTGTTGCGTTTTCTTGTTTCGTCTCTATAAATGATTTGTCTTCCATTCGCTTCTCATCTCCAGGTTGTTGCTGGCTGAGAAGATGGGCCACTTGTGTAGAGATGACTCTGTGGAGGGTTTGAGATTCTACCCAAACCTATTTTGACCTGTTTACAGTTGAGGTAGAATATAGAGACAGATGATTTAAAAAAAAAATCAGCTGACCTCTACAGATGCAGCAGGATGCTGTACTTTCTATGCCATAATGTGCGCATCCAATTAAAAAAAAAAATCCATTATGATGTTCAGCAGTCTGTGTTCTGATTATAACAGAGCACTGCACTTACTAGGTCTATTTTATCTAGAACTAAGAAAGAGACTGAACTGTTTTCAAAATGTTTGAAGTCTGGAAATTATGCTTTCAGGTTCACTCTGCTCGGTGACCATCATGTATGTTTGGTAATAAATGGTTATAGAAAACTGCATGTTATGTTTTGTACTTTAATTTTCATTCATTATAATATGTCACACAGGATATGCCTTTTCATAAATAATCCATTGTTATGAAAAATGCCACCACTAATGACATTTCCAGAGTAAAATATATAATAAGTGGTTAAGGACTTTAGCTTTCCTCCACTGACGTAGATGCACAGGTTTCAATTAATCCAAATAACCTGCTTCACATTGCATCTTTTGTTGGTCCTTTAATTTAGTTCATGATTTCGTTCCTGTCCCTTCCCCAGTGAACTCTTCTGTAAGTGTGATAGCTTCGGGTAGGTTCAAGACCAGACAAGACAGAATAAAATGTACCATATCTCCTGTCTATCCAGTTCACGGCGTGCATATGACGCAACACGCGATCTCTTCCGCGGAAAAGTGGTGTCATATAAATAACAGTTGTAACTGTTTTGAGGCCAGAACTGAAAGGTTAGCACTCATCAACTGGCACAGCAAAGCTTTCAGAACATATGACATGTACAATAGTTGTGGGACATAAGAATGAGGAGCCTATTATAATAAGCAACAAGTAGTGTTAGGCGCTTCTGCTATCACCGTAGGGTATTTTAGCAAACAGAGTTTCATTGTTCCCATTGTGAACGTGAACGTTTCATCTCCAGAGAGGTTTCCTGTTCTGTGTGGACCCTCCAGAGGAAGACTGAAGGTCTGCAGGGCTGATTAGATTAGCCTGCCATGTGGCCCGCTTATTGATAGATGAATTCATCTGGCTCAAGAAGTCTTGAGAGCCGAGCTGAGCCAGGTCTGAGAATCATAATTGGGGATTCGTGCACAGCATTGAACTTTAGGTGAACGTTTTACTGCACACGATGGGTCCCGTTGCTTGCATAATGAGACGGACTGATTGACCAGGCTACAATGCTGCATTCTGAATAATTCACGATTTGATGTATTTTTATTTATTTATTATTTGGGAATTTGCTTGTTAGTTAATTACAGAAAAATATGTGGGAGGAATTTGATAGCCTGTACTTTACTACTATTATATAAAATGTTTATTACTGTCACCCTGTGTGAGCCAACAAAAGTGCACACAGTTGTTCCTAAACTTTCCTATTCAAAACAAAAAAACATGCATTTATTTTTATGTGTAACCATTTAACATCTACTTATAGATTTTTTTTCCCCAACTGCAACATAAAGTATTGAACTACAGATCCCCTAGTTACATTTCACATATTTTTCCTCGTAGTCTCTTTCCTCGGGCATTGCCATCTTAAGTGTTCTGATGATCCGGACGCCTGTTAAAACTGATCTCTGGAATGATCGACTTCATACAGAGCTGGCATGGGATCTTTCATTTGTGCCCTTTTCGAGTATGACGTTTCTCAGAGAAAGAAGCACATTAGAAGAACCACTTCCACGGCAAATAATAATAATAATAATAATAATAATTTAAAAAATCACTTCATTCTCCACGTTTAATAATCCCAGGCACCAATGTAAAGAGTGAAACTCGTTTTCGGACGCTAAACTTCTTAAATGAAAGCTTATACGTTATGTTAAAAAAAAAGTCTAAAAATATTTTACTGCGTGTCCAAATTCCGAGAGGAAAAACGAGTTTCAGCAAACGCAGCACGCCCTGCTGCTGACCTCCGAGTGACTGCGCGGGTCCCTCTCACGCGCTCCGAACACCGACGCGCGCCTCTGGAGCGCACTTGGGGCTGCGCTGCTCGTCCCTCTGTCACTGAAATTTATTAGCAGCTTATCAGACTGAAGAAAATCGCCAGGAGCACACGGAGGCACAGTTCCTGCGCTACTGTGTGGGGAATAATACTTTTCGAAGTTTTCAAGACACGTGAGTACAATTTTATATATATTATACAATTTTATAGCCTACACTACACTGAACAATAAAGTTTTCGAGCTCTATCTAAAGCACCATCTATGCTAATGAAGACCGAAAATCCAGGGTTAGATTTACTAATCAGAAGGTATTGCGCACACACAGGAGGTGGGGTTTATTTAGCAACAAAAAAAGAGTTATGTGCGGTCAATATTTACCGGTGCGCCTAGAAGGTTACCCCCCCCCTCCCCCCCAAAAAACAGGCTGTTGTACCTTAACCTTTAACTAATTTGTTTGGACGTTTGTCAACTTTATGATGGACATATGTACGTAGTCTGATTTGCTTTTGAGGCATAAAATCAGACAAATAGACCAAATCAAGCAAGTTTTTGGCTTCAGCCTACTACATGTTTGTGATAACCCCCCCCACACACACACACACACACGCACAATATGCAATACCCATACCTATTGTGAAGATGAAAGGAAGAGGAAGACGCCAGTGTAAATCCAGAAAAGTCATGTTCACTGTTCATACTCCAGCCTTCCTGTTTTCCATACTTGCAGAAGAGTGCACTGCTTCTTGTCCACACACACACACACATACACACACACTTAACTGCTGTCTGCTGCTTCTCTGTGGATTATCTTCCTTTTTATTATAGTTGATCTGTGATGTGCCTTTTTAAAGCTTTTTAGAGAGTTGTGATGGTGGAATAGGACGGTCATGAGGTGTAGGAGAAAAAGGAGGCACAGGTATCGGAATGCCACAGGCTGCTTCACTGCTGTCCTTCCTTCTAGTGCTCATTGGATATGGTGAGTTTCAATAAATCTATCATCTTAGCGCATTTTAATTGACTGTTGAACAAGGGTAGTGCGTGGCCTCTTTGGATACCCTTTTTCCTCTGTGAGGATGTGAGGTCTCAGCAACAGGATTTACACAATACAGAGGACAATCACTCTTAAAATAACATGCTACTATTAATTTTTCTGCCAGTAGTACCCTGATTCTGGGCTTACATACTCAGACATGTTTAACTTTTTGTCTATATGACATCTATAGTTTACTGTTGTTGATGCATATCAACTATGAGTGTGGATCCACTGAGCTTGTTTAGTTCTGAGCAACAAATAATATTTTGTGGCTGTGTGGTCATTAAATCTGAGGTTTGATATGGACAGATATATTATTATTATACACAGAACATGTAATATGAGTTATGGTGCACAGCTGCTGTCAAAACTGACATTACATCACAGTTACGCAGGATAAAAGAAAAAAGCCCAAATAGTTATTAATAACAAAATCAGCAAGACGTCATTTTACCAATTGTGGACATATTAAGATGTTTTTTGCCATTTGTAGAACAATGTAAAAAAAATTCTCTCTCTTTTCCACATCTACTTGTGTGTTTTCTTTCCCATAGCTTTTGCGGGGCTCAGTATCTGGCCCTCCTTGCATGCTGCCCTCAGCAACAGCAGTGTATTTGTGGAATTCAGCATAAAATCCAACGGCAGCACCGTCCGGAACAGAAGCCTCTCTCTGGTTAACACAGAAACCAACACCACTGTTCTGACCAAGACTCTCCACAATAATGAAGCGGCCGGTAGGGTGGAGTTCAACTGTTCCTGCTTCCTGTACGCAGGAACTTTCCGGTTCCTGCTGAGACAAACCAGCATCACCACTGTTTTCCCTTCTAATAGCACAGAGGGCAGAAGCATAGAGAGCACTACCTGGTGGTGGAGTTCTGAACTACAAGTCCACTGGCCTACCTTTCATATTGCCGTGGATAGAGCTGGGAACCAATCCGGATCCTTTCAGGCAATAAAAACAACATCTCAAGCTACTGTATATAATGCGTGTGTGTGTGTGCGTGCGTGTGTGTGTGTGTGTGTGTGTGTGTGTGTGTGTAAAACAGTGACCATAACTAATTATTCTCTTCTTTTCTTTCTCTTCAGGTTGGGATAGCCACAAATGAACACTTTCAGGCCTGCTCCAGCGGCATCGACTCTGCTCTCTCGCTGGAAGTGAGCTACATGGAGTACAATCAGATTGGCCGCAACAACATCAACAAGGTCCGAGCCCTGACGCGAATCCCAGTCAAACCCCTCCGTTCTCAGAGTGTCGAGCTGTCCTGTGCCTTCCCGTTCACAGACAGAGACTTCATAAGAGTTGCCCTACAGTCCCCTCATACAGCACAGGAGGTGAAGAGCTCTGGACCCCTCTACCTATCCCGTATCTTCTCATATAAGCTCCTGGTGGAAAATGCCAATGCTTACAAGAGTGGCTGTGAGGGGACTATGATTGTTAAAATGATAACCCCACCCTGTGCTCACATCAATGGGAAAGTACTGCTGTATAGTGATGTGGGTGTTGGAAGAGGCGTTGCTGTTTCATCTGCAGTGATGGGCTTCGGTGCAGAGGAGCCCAGTTCTCCTCCACTGGCCTTTAACTGGCTAACTCAGGGAGAGAATGAAACAGAATTCAACTGTTCTGTGTTTTACCCGGGAAGAAATAAGTACTGTTTTCGCTTTGTTTTCAACTACAGCCGCTCACCTAGTCCAGCGCAGACTTGCCTGGTGGTTTACAAAAGTGCAGGTAAGATTTATTAGGGCACATGTGTTCACATTTAGCAGCTGCATACAGCGTTGGAGGTGTATCAGGGTTGAGAGTAGTAGCACAGAATTAAAGTTTAACTACTAATTTATCAGCAGTTTAATGTTTTGCTTGAAATCTGCAGAGTCATGGGGGCCCTGGCAGCCGTGGAGTGTGTGCAGCGTCAGCTGTGGAGAAGGGGTGAGGGAACGGGTGCGTGAGTGTTTACTGCCCTCAGGTGTGCGAGGGCTGCAGTGCACTGGCATGATGAAGGAACAGTCCCTCTGCTCACTAGAAGACTGTTTTGGTGAGTTATTCTAGTTTAGTTTTTTTCCTAGATTCAAGCTTTTTTACATGTTTTGTGTCCAAGCTTTGAAGACTAATTGTTTTTCTTTACCTCGCAGTGGTACCTGCTCCTTCTGCATCCCTCCCCCCTGTACTGGCTGGAGTTACACCCTTGGGTGGTAACATGGTTGTGGTAGTTGGTATTTCCCTTTGCCTGGCTGTGATTATGGCTACTGTTGTGGTGACTGTGTGGAGAAAGTTCTGCCAGACCCCTCAGTGCAGCTCTGTCCGGAGAAGCTCCATGCATTCCCCCGGAGGGCGTAAGCTCTCAGATGAGGCCTCCATCTGTGGGCATAGCCTCCAAAGACCCAGCCTGTCTGATGTTCACGGCCCTTCAGGGGACATGAGTGTGGGTGCAGCCCAGAAAGATGGGCTTTTCTTAGGAAGTCAACCTCTCTCACAGACTGTGGTGATGCCACTGCCACAGGAAAGGCTGTCTCCCACAGGCCAGAAGGTGTTTCCACCAATATTTGGGTATGTTTAAAATGTGTAATATTCTATCATAGATGTATTCTTGTTGTCGCTTGGTAGTTTTAAAAAAAACCTGGAAACCCTTTCCTGTCTAGGTACCGGCTGGCTCAGCAACAGTTGAAAGAGATGAAGAAGAAGGGGTTAAAGGAGGCCACACAGCTGTACCATGTTTCTTCCAGCCCTGTCCATGACACCGTCCTAGACACAGCTGCTTCACCCACTATCTCCCCCATTCCTTCGCCGATTGGATTTGCTCATTCTGCCTCCCCTTTAGGTCTACAGGACGATTCTAAGCACAAGAATTTTCATGTTGAAGCTCCCTTTTCTGAACTGCCACCACAGACTTCTAGGGTCACACCAGACAGACTGAGTCCTAGAGTGGAATTGATTTTAGGCCCTCCTGTTGCGGCTCATGCTAGTCGGGGCAGTTCCAAGTGGCGTGACCGCACTGCTGACTGGGTAGAGATGGTAGAGAGGAGTGGGCTGGCAGGTCTCAGAGAAGGAGGACATGCAGCAATGGGAAACTCTTATCATAAGAATCCGAATTTTCGCAGGACTTCCAGTTTTAATGATGCCAAACTCCAGCTACCATCCTCTGCGCAGCCCAGACACTTCAGAGAAAGAAGCCTGACTCAGGTAACACCCTTTAGTATGTTTTTTATTTAGCCTAATTTTGTTTATTATTGTAAAACAATTTAGCATTTTGTTTGGTCACGTTTAACAATTATGTCCTTTCAGGTGGGATCTCGGACTCTTCCTGAAGGAAGTTGTTGGAGCAAAGGAGGATGGGAAGGACAGCCATACCGCTCTTACCCAATTCCAGAGCATGGGGCTTCAGAGTGGACTAAATCCAGTCTACAGAAAAATGAGCAGAGGAAGCCCTGGATAGAGAAACCAGTTCTTCCGCACATTAATGAAATCAAACATGCAAGAACCAACACAAACACAATTTCAGCATCTGAGACGCGGGCTAAATCAGACTTTCATGGCAGTGGGGAGAGCAGAAGGAGCAGTGAGCCGGTCTCAGGGATTGGGGGTCCCGCCACAGCGCTTGTCAGTCCTCAGGGAGTGAACCAGCTGAGTCTGGATCGGGCTGAGCAGAACTGGAACCGTCGTGGCCCTTCACCAATCCAGAGGAACATCCTGGCTCGGAAATTAAAGGAGGCTCAGTCCTACTCTGGGGTCAAGGGGCGCAAGCGCAGCTCCAGCTTTACTGCATCATCCTCAGAGCAGAGGAAAGGTCGCTGCCACTCTCTGCCTGTGACTGAAGAGTACAGCAGCAGCGGCGGTTCTCCCTACAAGCTGAGTGAGGCAGAACAAAAGATGCTGGATCTGGATTTGTCCACATCTTATGTATGGGAAGAAGAGTAGGTCACAAACTGCAGCTGAGAAGAATGCCACTGCCAGTTACATTTATTCTTAACCCCTACCCTAAACCCCTCTACCCAACATCTATGTACCCACTTATATATTATAGATTTATCTTAGATGCTATTCTTTTGTATTTCTCAATGGTTTGGTTTTTATATTTTAATGTTATTACTGGCTTTGTAAATAGGCAAAGTTTCATGCTTCAGTGTATGCCTTTGTTCACATTTCTTCTCTGTACCTCAATAACTGGTACAATAGAACTGTCACATTTAATGTGGCCTTGTACCGATTTCTAAAGGCACAGTTAAAATCGAGCCCTCTCATTGACAGTATTCAAAACACTACAGGTGATGGTCTAATCTTATTGTTCTTCATTGCTGTATGTGTTTCTTTGTGATGCGGTCACTATTACACTGGGTGTTTGGTGTGTGATCTACAACGTGTCAAATATTTAATGAAAATTACACAAGCTGGAGCAATTGTATCAATTGTAACTATGCTCGAGAACATTTAAATGAACATGAGAGAGTCATGGTTGAAATGCTGTTTGTTTTAATGTTTGATTAATATAGACTTTATAGAAATAAATGTGTGCTCGAAAGTAGGCAGTATTGTACCAGTGATATTTGATAAATTGACCCCCAAAAAGCAGAGGAAGAAATTAAAACATGCCAGAAAATGTTTGCTCTTGTTCTTTAGCCTTGCAGAAGGTTTTTAAATTTCACCCGCTCCACTGCCCACGGCGTCTAAGAAAACCAGAGGTCGCACCTTCATGGTGGTGTGCCTAAGTGAATACCAAAGGCCCTTCCAGGTCCCCCACACAATCCCGTCATCATAATTGGCCTTGTACTCCCCTCTGCGATAGAACTTTCCATTTAAGTTGGCTTCGTGACATCTGTAGATAGAAGGTCATGAATGTACAAATTTCAAAACCCAGTGCAGAAACACAAACTTTATCATCACCTTTCAGGTGATGTGGACTCATGAAACAGAAAGGGGGGGGGGCACAAACTCACCTGTTGAACCACCAACCTGCCTTATTCTCCTGGGCACAGCTTCCCTGGAGGTAGCGGTCATTATCCTGTCAATCACCAGCATCAGTGTTTTCACATCAATAGTCTTACCATTTTAAGCACTGTAACGTGCCATCTTGGAGTGGTAATGATGGATGAGTGACTAACCTGATCCCTGGTGCTGAACTGCATGCCACTGAGGCAAGAAGACCACTGCTCCACCACGCCCCTGCTTCCGCTAAGAGCATCTCCTGCTGGCCCGCTGTACTGTCCGTACTGAAGACGATATTTATCCTGGAACGGGCATAAGAACAATGTTTGCTGAGAGGATCATGGCACTTCTGATTCTAAGAAAAAGTTACATAATATGCTTGTCTTACAGCCTCATCAGTGATCCTGAAGTTGTCATAAAATGAGTAACTTCTCTGTCCATCCCAGTCCATTAGTTCAATCTTCACGAGGTTCTTACCTTTAGTACAAAATAGGTACACAGTAGAGTTGATAAATGAGAAGCTAACCAGATAGCAGAGCTGTTCAGAATCATATGCAGCATATTAGATGCGGAAATGACTGCTGACCTTTTGAGAGCAGAGAGTGAATGTGTTCATTCCCCAACCAAAACTCATCGTTCCACTGTTTGAAGTCACCAAAACCATCTCTGTAGTCCACCCAGTCTCTAAAAAGGACAATTAAAGCCGTGTCACACCGGATGCGTTGCGTTTTTTGCGTTGAAGCCGCAGCTCGGCCGCTTTCGCGCATATTTCATGACATCAGTGGGATAGTTTGAGCTCTTGTTGGCAGAGTTGGGATCACAAGAGGATCACCAGAGAGCCGCCTGGCCCAGCGTGTAGCTGTGTGTCTGAGGTAACACTGCATGATTTTACTGTTCCTGCATCACTGTTTATACGCGTTGTGAGCTATAAGCTCACATGTTGCTAAATGCAGCGCTCTGATTGGTCACATCTGGTTGTTCGCTTGCGAAAGTCAGAAAAATCGAACTTGATCCGAATAAATAAATGCCTCAAAATCGTCCTGTGAACTGACGCACGGTGTGAACGGCTGCACACAGAACAGGCGCACGAAACATGCGCACGGAATTTACGCGTCCGGTGTGTAAAAGGCCTTTAGGCTCAAACAGAAAAACCATAAACATCACGCTAGATTTTGCATATACTTCTTCTGCGCAATTACCTGTTAAAATCAACTCTCCCATGCCGCCGTTTTTGAAACACTGTCCACCCTCCTCCATCATTCATATCACAGTAGACCAAGAAGGGCTCCTGGTCTAATCTGGGTCTGATGCGATAGAAACCGCTTGAAGGTTTCTGTCTGTCAAACAGCGCAGAACAGTCTAGGAAGCAAATCAGATAAAGGCTGCAGAGATTCCTCATTGACATTTTGACTTCATGTCATATATTAAAGATGAAGTAACTCATGTGCAAAACTCAGTGAATGTGAATGAGAAAAAGTTACATCCTGCATTGCTGATCACATATCCTAAGATAAACAGCCAACATGATGCACTTTTCTTACCTTTATCATAGACGATTAAATTGCCTGCTGGTGGAAGTGCTTTGGTATCCAGTCCATCTTCAGCTGCACTCTTGTCACCGGGAGCTGAATCAGTCTGAGGTTTACTGTTAGACGCAGCAGGCTGAAATGGCCGGAAATATTTGTGCATCTGCAAGTGCTCGACCTGCCATGTTGTGATCAAAAGACTGTTTTCCAGTTCCTTTATCTTGTGTTTGAGAACAGCAACTTCAGGCCCACACGAGTCTATTGCCTTAAAATGATGAGGGGGAAAAAAAACCCTTGTTATTATTATCACAGCGTTTCTCTATATATCTATGAAAAACATTTTGTTTTGGACTCCAGAAATGAGCTTTTATAGTCATGCATGCTCACTCCTTGAACCATACATTTTTAGATTTCACTGTCAATACAAAAATTAGGAAAAATATCTTTTACAGATACATACAGACTGCGGTGAAGAGGAGGCCAAGGTTGGGCACAGCAGAGCCAAGAACAGCAACACCGGCATGACTGTTAGGAAAAACCTCCTTCCAGCAGTATTTGTCTGGAATAAGCATTTAAAAAGTAAGAAAACGCAAACGCCTACCCAGAAACTAGAAACGTTTGTTTTTTTATACCTGAAAAATCTCAATGCCTCGAGCCTTACCTTCATTTCACAACGTCTGTTTTCTTCTAAAATCTGACAGCATTATTTATGGGCTGGGCCAGTTCTGCATGGTCCACATTAGAGGATTCACACTCTTGCAAAACACTGAACTCAGGCCAGCTTTGTGTTTTCTCCTTAATAAAGAACTGCAGTGTTTTGAAAGTATAGCTGATCTCAGACCCGCAAAAGGCCTCACTGACAACAAGTGTTGAGAGGACTCCATTCCTCACATACCAGAAGGGGTTTGCTTTTTAAAATATAATATAGTGATGCATTAGAAAAAAATATTAGAAAAATACATTCTATTTTTTCCCCATTTCTCACACTGATTCGTCTAATAATGATTCGTTTGTGATTTCATAAACAGGAGATCATCTGGATGAACACTACCCTTAAAATAGAGGAAAACCAGGACATAACACTTCCCAGAAACAACCACTTGGAATGGTCGAACGCACAAAAATTTTTTCAGATTACATTTTATATAGTCATAATTTATTTATCAGTCAAAAGGCCAAGATATATTTAATACGCAGTGGTATAAAATATGGAAAAGCAGCGAACTCTCCTGTGTGGGAAGTCAGCGTGTGCTGCAGAAGGGCTCCCCCTGGAGTATTTGCTGGTTAATACGCTATTCCAAAAAACCCCAAACGTTTTCCTTTTTTTTAAAAGAAAATTTGGGGAATTTGTGTGAGCAAATTACCCATATATCGTATATTTATCCGACAAAAAATAAAATAAAATAAAAATAAATAAACGAAAAAGCAGGAATGTACTTGTTGATGTTCGCACAGTCAATTAAAACCAGATGCTCCAAATCAGGCAGCCCGTTGACCTACTTTGGAAACTATCAATAGTTTAAATAGTATCAGTCTGGTTTTGAGTAAAAGTGGGCTGAGGAGGAAATATGATGTATGTAAAGAGTACCCAGGGTGGAAAAACAGGCTAAGCCTTTTTTTCTATTCAAGTCCAGGAAGTTCGAAACCGCTACGTTTGCAAAATCGCTGAGGAATAGTGGATGGATAGAAAAAAAAAAGAAATCCACCCGGTTAACCTTTGAACCGCCTTCCTTTGTCCCCAGGAGAAGTCACAAGACGAACTGTCGTATAATTTGGCGAATGACAGTCCTGACGGTAAGAAGGTAGTGTGAGTTTAGTTGTGCTTTTTTTAGGGGGGCTAATTTGTTGTGAACGCTGCAAGGAAGGCAAAGGGCTAGTGGATGGTGCTCACACAGACGGTGGACGGTGCTGTGAAATCTTGTTAAAATTTACCCACAGGTAAAGTTAACGAGCGATTCCCTTTCTTGAGCAGTTTTTCTGTCCGTGCTGC
>VUQK01027506.1:0-10691 GCA_015106715.1 Bujurquina vittata | reverse complement strand
TTTTATGTATTTATCAGCCCGCGGTGCAAAGGGGAGAATGCACAGGGGGGTTTAATTTTTTTTTTTTTTAAATTCCCCCTTAGTTTTTTTTTTTGGGGGGGGGGGGTAAAAGTGTAATACTAGGCTGCCATTATCCTCATAGTTAAACAGTTTCTCCTCTGTAATTTCACTTCTATAAATTAAAAAATTCTAGTAAAACCTCATCTGGAGCTCAGCTGATGAGGCTCCGTAAGGACACAGGGCAAAGTACTGCATTTGTTGGAAACTATCTGCAGCTGCAAAATAATCTACAGTTTAACCCCTGGAGACTGTTTTGCCTCTTAACCCCTAAGACAGAAAGATGGTGTGTACTGAATGACGAGAAACTAAACTGTGTGTGTTTAGTCTCCCTGTGCAGTGCTGATGCTTTTTGGACATTAGTGAAGCTCAATGGCACCAAGAAATGAGCTACACCAGGCTCTGATACTCACACATGCCTGTTATCAGCTCATTTTTGACATCATTGTTTTCTGGGAACTCCGTATTCTTCGCTGCTGCTTTTTGGCTGTTAAGAGTTGCATGTTTGCAAGGCAAGAGCGCCAAAGACAGAAAGTGTAAAGATTTGTTTCAGACTTGGTTGCTTCAGTGTAGAAATAACTGACACTCAGTCAGGAAGACTGTGTGTGCCGGCAGGAAAACATTGGTAAAGTTCGCAGTTCACATGTTGTTGTAATGTCACAGTGTCCTTAACGGGAAGGTGTTCCCGTTTATGGGAATGGAGACACATTTTCAGTCTCAGCGTCCTGTCCTCTGTGATGTCAGTCAGTCAGCTCTAAACTTCAGCGTGTTGTCTAAAATACTTGTAGAAAACAAGAAACTTAAACTGTCTGCAAAGGTGTGCGTTTCTGCTTTTGTCTCGTGTTTCTTCCTCCATTAGTTGAGTGGCGCAACTGCTGAATGTTTGATGAGTCAGCAGTTTGAGAAGGAAATGATGCCACAGCCATCTTCTCATCTTTCGAGCCAAGTTAATGTTTTTTTTTCTGGCCTCAGCTTTGAGTCCTTAGCTGCTGTTACTGGGAATAAAGCGAATGCAGGACGTTGGAGTTGGCTGATATGTTAGAAATTTCTACTGGCAATCCAGTGACTGATGATTGCTGGTTTAACCTTCAGATGGAGGCACCGCTTTGATGCACTTTGCAAATTAATTATTTAGTGAGTTGAATAATAAAAGGAGGCAGAAAACTGATTAATAAAATAAAATGATGACCAGAACATCGGCGATGTAGCTCATCCAGCTCGAGAGCCATCACAGTTCACGTGTGACTGTCATGTGTGACGCACAGAAAGAAATTGATACTCTTTCTTGTTATTGGTTGGCTGCATTGCCCAAACTAAAGAGAATTAAAATCTGAGCACAGTTTGGGTGAAGCTTGTAGACCCTCTTAACCGTCTTTTTTATCTAGTAGAAGAAAACACATCTTGTCCTTGGGCAGTTCTAGCTGTTGCCACATAAAATGCCCCATTTTTTGCTGAATTTCTGACATGTAGAGACCCAGAAAATCCAAAGAGAGCAATTGCCTCTTTGGAAACAGTAGTGAAGAGACAAAACAGACTTAAAGAGATGTAAAATCACTGCTAAAGGATAGAGACAGATGTCAAGAAGAAACAAATCAAGCATTTGGTTTTTTTTGCATTTTTTTTTGTGTCTCTTTTGTTGTAGGGGTCTTTCTCCTTGTAAAAGGGGTTTTAAGCTTGGTCATCCACTGTCTCATAATTGCATTCCATTCTCAATTATATACTACCATCAGCGGATATCCGTGATATTCTGAAGCGCTCACACACACTCACAGAGGTCACAGGAGTTTTTTTATGAGGAACAGCAGGGACGAGTCGTGTCAGACGACTGTCAGTAGATGCTCAGAAGAGTGCAAGTGATAATCTCTATTATTAGACTGCAGATTATACAAAATGAGCTACAGCAGCACACACACACACACACACACACACACACAGACAGACACACACACACTTATCTTTGGATTATAATCTCAGTCCCACAATCTCCGTCTGGCTCAACCAATCATGTCCCATCAAATCCTGCACAGCCTGCTGGGTAACCTACATTCAGTAGTTTGTATATCTGTGTATGTGTGTGTGTGTGTGTGTGGTAATCCCTAACATTCTGTAATAGAGGAACATCTGGTTTATCTCATTGACCCTGAAGTTACCTTTTTAGGTGAAAAACAGAATACATTTTAAAAAGTAACAAAGACTTTTACAAAAAAATTAATGAAATTACTGCAATTTTGTATATAATTGATGCACATGTAAGAAAAAATGCTTAAACTAAATCAGCCTCATAAAATTAGCGTAAGAGGTAGATTTTTTTAACTGTGGAGCTAGTTAGTTAACACGTGGAGTCTTTTTAATCTTTAAACTGAAACTTTGAATATACACCAGTACTGCTAAAATGCCAGGGATGGAAGGTAATCTACGATGGCGCCGTTTCTTTTCTGCTTTGACCTCAGAACGTGATCTCTGCAACATAAAACATCTCATTCCTACTGGTTAATTTTTAGAAATGTGTTGATGAGTCTAATGATTTCACAGAATATTTCTTCCTCTGACTGTGCAGTGGCTGTTGGAGACAGGAAGGTGGTTCATTAGTGTTGGGACCCCTGGGGTCTCAGGGTGCCTTTCTAGCAGTCGGTGCTAGCAGTGCAGTCCTAGAGTGGAACTGGAGTTTCACCTTGAGCAGTTAGTGTCAGGTCCTAATGGAGCAGTGCAGCTATTTAAAGACAGAACTGAAGTCACATTGTCCTGAAGTGAAGGTTGGACAGAAGGAACAACCTCACTGCGCCTCCTGTTCTGTGTGTGTGTGTCTGTGTGTGTGTGTGTCTATGCACAACATGATCTCAGTCATAAGCATGAGACAATAAGAGTTCACACAAACACACCCTGAATCTAAATCATCAAGGAATACAGATGGGTAAATGATTCATTTCCAAATATATTGACAGCTCTCTAGTTAGTCATTAAATTAAATACAACTATGAATCCTAACTTTAATTTCAGCCAAACCGATTTGCTCAGGAACAAATGAAACACTGAAATAAACCAAACATCAGCTGTTAGAGATCACCTGAGTGAATTATATCTGTGTTTAACTTCCACTCAGCGGCGAAAGCCAGTGATGGTTTGAAAAGGATGTGCCGGGAGTCGGGTGTTCTCTCTGGGTCTAGCGAGCCTCGCTCGGCAGGTCAGCTGACAGCTGGCGAGTCGAGCTGCTGGTAGAGCAGCAGGAGCGGACGTCTCCGAAAACGACAGAGCGATATCTTGATAAAATGAGCAAATATTTGAGGTTTGCATGTCTACATTCTCTCCTGAAAACATCTTAAAAGTTTTTTTTGTGTCACAGAAACATAAGTGACATAGTCATATTTAAAAACTTTTTGGCTGCTCTCCTCCACCACTGCCCTGTTTAAGTTTTGCTGCGCAATGAATCATGGGATAGGTAGGCCACAAAAGATACACTGGACCCATCCTTCAAATCTGGGGAAAAGAAGGACACATTCGTCGACCGCATTTGGAGGAGCCTTCAAATTAGAGCAGCCTTCGTCGCCTCGCTGTGATGTAATCAGTCTACAAATGTGGCCTTCGAAGGATACAGCCCCTGAATTTGGACTCAGCTGTGTCCACTTGGGGGGGTGTCACTGACTGGTCTCTGGGCCTATGTGACTTGGGCCTTAGGTTCAGTGGCTCTATAATATGATTGTTGGTATTTCCTGTTTAGATACAATTTTTATGTACTACGTTGGTCTCAATCTGGGGGAGTTATATCTGGATTTCCTTTGAATTTGAATCAAATTAGTCAAAAAGAATAAAAGTCTCTGATTTTCTCCACCAATCTCAGATTTTCACATTTAAAGATGTCTGCATGATTATTTGATCTCTGCAGACGCCCACATACAAAATCTGAGTCCGTGTCCACTGACTGTGCTTTGTGCTCCATATGTATTTCATGATGTTTGCATTCTGCTTCAGATTCTCTGTCCTCTACGTGTCAAGTAGTTTGCAAATGCAGTTTGCTTTTGGAGGTTGCTGTCCTGCTGTCTATTCATGGGAATGTGTTGTAATGTGCATAGAAACGCATGCTTATCCATTGAAGAAATTCACTTTTGTGGTAAAAATAGGTTTTAAAACTCATTTAAATCTGCTGAGAGCAAAGCAGCAGCTCAGGTTTTGACAAAGTGAATAAAGAAGGTGAGATTTTATCCTTTTTTTTCCTAATGTAGGAGAGAGACCTTTTAGAAACAACATAGCCAGAAAATTGAGCATTTGGATAGCGGACAGAGTGCCTGCAGGCAATCTTTCATCAGATTGTAGGTTTTTGTGTGCGCTTGCATTACTCATGACGTGGGGACCTAAATCTGTTTGCATAGTCGCATAGTGGGCAGAAAACAAGTACACATAAGGGAAATGGTTATATTTCAGGGGGAAGACTTAACATACGGATTAGGGCAAGGCTGCAGGAAATGAATGTCAGTCAGTGCAATGTCTTCTAATGTGATGTGTGCATGTGTGTGTGTGCTTGCGCTTGTGAATGCATGCTGACCGACCGCAGTGACATCACCAGCTGTGTTTTTACAACACAGCGTTTCTCTGGCAACCGCAAAACAGTCGCACAGAAGTCTGCATTGTCTGCAAACACTTCTTTCCACCTGTTGGAGCTTTCCATTGTGCTGCCATGACTCCTTAACTCCCCTGTTTGTGTCTCTTCCCCACAACTGCGAGGATGGAAGAACTTCATCTTCCTAATGAGCAGTGGGCTCTGATTTTGGGCAGCAACTTAACTTTCCTGTAATGATTGTAGAAAAAAGTGACAGGTTTTGAAGGAGGACACATTTTCATCTGATTTGTGCTGTTCCAACACTTATTATGTTATAGGTCTGCTGCGGCTTCATGAAAAATGATTATGAGAAATAATAGATAGACAGTTAGTGCTGTATGTTTTCAATGATGACCACAGTGGGCTTTTATAATACTCCTTCACAGCACTTACGGTGCAAGCTGAGCTAAGCTAAGGCTACAAAAACAGTCCGTGATTAAACTCAGGTGAGAATTAGTCATTAAAAAAACATTTTCCAGTGCACATTTAAGGAGATTGATGTTTTAGTGTTTCAAGCCACGACTTTTGCAATCAAGCAATATTTTGAATACAGAATTAAAGTTTCTATGTTTTCATCATGTTTTCATGTCACTTTTCATCCCCAGTGATGGTGAAACTCAGCTAATTCCTGGTTACACTGTATATCTCTGGAGACAGGAGGAAGCATGACAATAGTAATCACATTGTGTGTCCTCAGAGTGGCCTCCTGCAGGTCTCTAATCTCACGATCTTGTGCCACTGGTAGTGCTGCTTGTCTGGTTTTATATGAGATGCTGTTTATATACAGACATGAATGTGATTTTTAGCTTTATTTCCAACATAATCCTATTCCAGTTGCAGGATCCAGGCTTACGTTTTATGCTTTCTACAACCAGCCGTAAATCTTACTTGGTGCACCTTTTGGTTACGGAACTTATGATCATGTTAAACATGTTGGATTTTCTCGTAATATTAAGATGAGAACTGACTGAGTTTATGACCGAGTGTGGAGTTGGGGGTGTATGTTACTGTATTTATTTTTTGCATTACATCAGAGGCAATTTAAAAAATACTGTTGTCATGGATGTTATTGTCTGTATTGTTCTTACCTTTCCTTTAAAAAAACCAAAAACATGCCTCTTAATCTTTTTGTCATTGTTTCCCCTTGTGATATTTGACTATTTTCCTGGGTACCAGTATCAAGTTTGAAATTCTAGTATCCCGGCGACCCTCATCTTCATCACGAGAGATGGAAAATGATTTGAAAATCAATGTTTATTTCAGGTATTTTTGCACAATTTAGAAATGTTTTCCCGTATAATCCCCTTAGAAGCTAACATGGACATTATAATGCTCATCGAGTTTATGGCTCCATGAGCCACAGCCACGGATGTATTAGCAGCAAACCTGCCTCTGTAATACTGTTACAGAACTGACCCGTGATGCTGCTTTCAGTCAGATTGCTGTTTTGTGCGTTATGGTGTTTTCCTCATGCTTTATGTTTGGTTGATTAGGCTGGGAACAACTGTCGTGGTCTCATACATGAATGAACTGAACTTTTAAACCTTGAAGCTTTTGTTTTAAAAATAGACTTAAAAATGATGCAGTAGAACCAGCAATAAGCTCTTTTCTATTCCATGTGGTCTCAAACTAGAATCGTTAATTAACAAGTGTTGAAGGGGTTTCGGTTCTTGAGAGAATTATGAGACGGTCCCTTGCTGTACCACAGCTTAGAAAAAAAAATAGCCCTGAATTCACAACAAGCTCCATAAATCCAGTGTTTAGCTTGTGGTTTCAGGTCAGAGCTATTCCAGTTTTGGTTTTGAGGTTAGACATGAATTAGTTTGCTGGGATTTGACCTTGTGCATCCTGCTGGAGGCCAAGCGCAGCCTTCAAGAAAGCTCTCTCTGTGCAAATGAAACAAAGGAACAAAGATTGCGTTAGACTGGTTTGTTCAGTTCTGAAAAAACAAGAATTATATATAGAAAAATAGCCATGGAAAGATTTTTTTTTAAAAAAATTCAACCTCTTTCTAGAGACATCTGTGAAAATATGTGCAGTACATGAGTGTGCTTTGCCTCAGAAACTGCACCGAGGCAACAGTTTGTCACACGGTCTTACTGTAAAAGAGATGCAGCCTACACCTAGTGCCAAATTAGCTGATGGGTGCAATAAGAGGACATGACATAAGGAAAAATGTATTTTACATTAAGTCATGTAACACCATTTTACAATGGGAATATCACCATTTATATGAATAAAAAATGCACAATTTTAAATAGGTTTATTGTGATTTTGGATCTCAGATTCATTCAGGGACAAACATCACACTCTATCTAGTACTTTGTTTCAACATCCCTGCTGCTGCTGCTGGCCACCGCTCGGGATACTGTGTGTGTCTTTGACCACTGTTATTACCAGTTCCAGGCCTCGGGGTGAGAGACAGCCACTCTCAGATCTCTCTCTCTCTCTGTCTTTTCACATCTCCATTAGTTTCTTTTCCCTGTCATGCCCTAAGGTTACTCTGTGTATGTGCGCACGCACGTGTGTCTATGCAGTGTCTCTTTCAGGGAACTGTGACATACATTGGTGCCCCTCGCCTCTTTATCTTTAACCCCAGCAGGAGTCAGAGCTTTCCAGCACTCAGATGAGCTACTCATTTATCCACTCACAGAAAAAAAAACACACTCTGGGAACAAGACGAGATCAGATTATATAAGATTTAACAGGGGGAAACCTTGTATCTTCAGTTTTTGAGATTCCCTATGTTGTCACATAAGCTGAAAGGCATCTCCGGTTTGAAAAAAACCCTTCAGACCAGAATAATGGCTCATAAAAGATTTCATCCATCACTGAACAATAACACACGCCTGGTGGTTCCTGAAAAGTTGACATACATTTTGGACCTAAATGGTTTTTAACTAACAACAGTCAGTTAACATTAATAGTAGTACACATGGTGAGTGATGCTGGCAGTAGCTAGAGCAGACTTGGGCATTGCATAGCCTCCGGGCCACATCCGGCTCTTTGGTTGTCCCTGACCGGCCCGCATTAGGTCAGTGGGAAATTAGGATTCAAACGTAAGTATACATCACCCAGTTTGTCCCATTTCAGCCACCAAACCTCTTTGATGAGCTCCATCACAGAATGTTTTAGCGATTTTGTGGATAGTTTTTTTTTTAAGATTTTGAGCGTTTATTTTTAAATTTATGCACATATGTGTGTGTGCAATCAAATGCAGCGTCACTGTAAATACTTTGGAAACAACATTTACGACAGATGTGAGTTTGCTGGCTCTGAAAAATGCCAGCTGACAGCAAAAGAAAAAGAAGAACTGAATGCAGAGTTTTTAACGTAATATGGACTTCTAAATATTTATTTACAGAAGTCAGCGGTAAAGCCAAGCACTTAGTTTGTGGAGAGCAGATTGCTGCATTTAATGATTATAGTTTGAATCACTGTTACAAGACTTAAAAACAGAGAAATACAATAACTTGACTGATGCAGAGCGGGAATGGACCGCTGAACCTTTGCTAGCAAAGCTGCAAAAGCATTAAGGACTTTTTTTTAAACCAAACTTCACTCTCCATCCAGAGAGCAGACAAGACCAGCTTTGTGATTTCCCACAAAAAAAGGAAACCATTCTCTGATGAGTGTCTGGTGGCGTGCTAATTTGCCCTGGAAAAAAAAGAAACATTTGAGAATCTGAGAAAGGGATGTTTTTTCTTCCCACTGTTGCCAGTAAGTTCTTGCCCTTAGTGGTTTGTAGGTTTGTAAAATTGTAGTCTTTTTCTCACCATGCAAACCCACCTAAAGGTTGTTGAAAAGAGACAGAAGACATCACTATAACTATAAAGAAAGAGGAGATTTTATGTAAAAGTGAAAGGTTAAAAGTTAGTCCAGAGGCCGGTACAAATAAGCTCAGCATGCAACACAGAGTGAGACATGCAGTCATGGGAAAAGAGATGCTTTCAGAGGACTCTGTGCAGTCTGAAAAACTAAGCACAGTATCAGTAATAACCCGAAGTAATCATTTTCTGTATGACTTAATCTACAATTATAAGGAGCAATTTTGTCCCGTTCTTTGACGCAACTTTGCTTTAGTTCATTGAGGTTTGCAGCCATTTGTTTATGCAGAGCTCTCTTAAGGTCCCACCACAGCACTTAAGTCAGGTTGAAGTCTGGACTTTGAGTCATTGAAGCACTTTGATTCTTTTCTTTTTCAGTGATTGCTGCTGTGCTTTGGATCATTGTCCTGTTGTATGACATGATTTGAGCCAAGCTTTAGCTGCCGGACAGGTGGCCTCAGACTGGACTCCAGAATACTTTGGTGTACAGAGGAGTTCATGGTTGACAAATCCTGTGGCTGCAAAACAGGTCCAAATCATCAAGCCTCCACCACCATGCTTGACAGCTATATGCTATATTTGTTTTTACCAAATGTGGTGCTGTGCATTATGGCCAAAAATCTCCACTTTGGTGTGATCTGTCCAAAGGACATTGTTGCAGAAGTCTTGTGGTTTTTTCAGCTGCAGCTTTGCAAACCTCAGAGGTGCTGTCATATTCTTTTCAGAGAGAAGAGCCTTTCTCCCGGAAACGCTTCCAAGCAAGCCGTATTTGTTCAGTCTTTTTTTTAATTGTACTGTTATGAATGTTAACATTTAACATGCTAATTGTGGCCTGTAGAGCCTGAGATGCAGCTTTTGGGTTTTTTGCAGTTTCTCTGAGCACTGCGTGGTCTGATCTTGTGGTGAATATACGGGGTGGTCCAGACCACCAAAACTGCCAAAACGCCTGCTTTTATAGAAGTGCTCACATTTGCTGATGATCAATTAATCAAGTGTTTTTGATTTGCAGCACCTGGCTGCTATTTACCCTCTTAATTCCTGTGGAAGCAGTAAGGGTGTACCAAGTTTTTAACAGGACTGTATAGCAACTGTTACCCCATAAAAAATACAATTTACATGAAGACATAAGTAAATGGCAACAACAATCTGAGGTTGATTTCACAACCAAATCAAATTAAAAAACAACCTTAAAAAACGAATACATTTATTTACATTTTTTAAACATTGGCGAGGTGCGATGTAAACATCTGCTAAACTTTCCATTTTGAACTTTTGACTTTTAGACATCTTTCAAGGACCTTTTAAAGTGTTTTTAAAGACCATGAAGGGCCGACCAGCCCAGAAAAAAACGTCCATGGAGTGTCTTGCGATGAGTGTGTGAGTGAGTCCACTTTACAAATAAAACTGAATTAAATGAAATAAAAAAACAACTTCTCACTATTGCCACTTGGCTTTTTGCTCACTTTTCTAGCAGAGGCCAGTCAACAGCAAAGCAAGTCCCTGTGTGTCCTAATGGCTCCATCCACAAACAGCATCAATAAAAACAGACGTGTAAACTGCAACCAAGGCTGATATTTTTTTGTAATCCATAGTGGTTTTATATCTCTTTGAGCTTCATTTGGTTGGTCCCAATGTAAAGTTTATAGGCTGAGTGGGATGGTGTAGGTGGGGTCAGTGAGGGAAAGAGTAATGCTCAGTGGGCTGCACAGTGTGGAAGCAAAGGGTTTTTTGCCATCATCTGAACATTATTAATTCAAATGAGCAGGTTCCATCTTTGAGTTCAGTATCCAGTTCTCCACGTTCATTATGGTCCTGCACTTTTGGATTTAGTAGTCACAGCGTGAGAGTCACACACTGACAGAGATGATGGACTGCATTTCACCACATTAAAGACATGCAGATGAGGCTCAAACTCAGTCAGGTGTTTCTTTGAAGTCGTCTTCAGGCTGCTGAGAAACTCTAACCGAACATTCCTGCTTTTCCTCAATCACAAATTACATTGTTGCTTGATCGCTGTGTGTGTGTAGGTGTGTGTGTGTGTGTGCGTGTGCGTGTGCGTGTGCGCTTATGTCTGTATAGGATTATAACCCACAGCTGGCCTCTCTGATTACTGACTGCCTGGTCAGCCTGGATTAGACACACACACACACACACACACGCACACACACGCACACACACACACACACACACACACACACACACACACACACACACAC
>VUQK01027505.1:23945-44484 GCA_015106715.1 Bujurquina vittata | reverse complement strand
TGAAATTGTCCCAAACCTTGGATCCGTTTTTTCTTTTTCAAACGGAGTGAGACGTCTTCCTGTCAGCCAATCTGTGGCGGGCATGTTTAGTGATGTGGCTATTGATGAAACCGTGCCAACTTTGCTTTACAGATAAAGGTTGATAAAGGCCGAAGCGAGGACCGGGGATGGGAGCGGTTAGACAGCAGAGGATTTCGCTGTCACTTTTTGGGGAAAAAAAGGTCATTATGGGGGTTCGAAAATGCGCTAAATTGGCAACACTGTGCCCAACGCCGCTGTCTGCACTAACCTCGCGAGAACTGCCATCCAGGCTACTGCAGGTGGCAGTTCTCGCAAGGCTACTGACAGAGTTCAGTTTGGCGCGGCAGGAATAATTTTTTTTTTTAATTATTATATTAAAATAGGGGAAATTTACGTAAAAATAATAAAACGGGAAGACGGCTGGACAGAGAGGTAAAATATGGGAGTTTCCCGGGCAAAACGGGAGACTTGACACCTATGCATTTTAAATAACCTTAAATGTAAAAGCTGAGTTAAATAAGTGTCATTTCATAATTATATGATTTATAATCCGATTAGTTGACTAATCGTTTCAATAGTCGATGACTAATCGACTATCAAAATAGTCGTTAGCTGCAGCCCTATTTTCCAATAGAATATTGGAATACTGGTTTGCTGCTGAGGTGTGACGGCAATACTTGTGCTCGTAGCTGACCTTGAGGCTGCAGTTGCATTGCTTTGTGTAGCACCAAAAAACAAAATAGGGATCTGCTGCTGGTGAATGGTGGATGCTCTGTGTGATTTGATCACCATCACACCATTCCAGGTCAAATTTATATTTTTTGCACACTTTAAAAAAAAAACACCTCTCAATCATTCCCCATGACTTGCTTAACCCTTCTGGGGTCCGGGATATATGTGGCCATTTTTGACTACTTTTGTTTTTAGCTTTATAGTTGCCCTTAGAAGCTGTTTACCTTCCCTTGTTTGGTATCATTTTTTCAGCACCACCTCATGCGTGACTGCATGCTGATTCTTTCATTTTGAAATACTGTATTAACACATTCTCCTTATAAATCACATAAAAACCTAAAATCAGTAGAAAAAAGTTTGTGACTTTTACAGTTAAAAAAATATCTAACATGCTTAAATTATTTTTACAACTTAAAATACAAGTATAAGTTGTAAATCTTCACAATTCGTGTAAAATATAGTAAATAAAGTTATATACAACTATTCACATTAAAATACAAGAAAGGCCTCAGGTGTTTTTCAGGACTCACATTTAGATGCTAGACAAATTATTTATTCCACCTCAAAAAACAGTTTCTGTCCTCCACAAGACCGAGGGGCCCATCACAGCCAAAACTTGACAGTAATTTGTCTCTTTTACCACCTTTACACCTGTTACTCAGCAGCCAAATGTAGCCAAATGCATCGTGTTACGGCATAATTTCCTGATTGGTTGATATGGTGCATTTGTCCACCAAAAGGAAAGGAGTTGTCGGGAATTGTTTTGTTTTTATTAGCAAGCACTTCCTGTTAGCGAAACTCGCGTTTTCGCCGTTTGTTTCTGCACAAAATGCGCATCGAAGGGGAGGACAATATACAGGAAAAAGCATGGCAGAAATTATTGGGCATACCTCTGGTTTTACGTGGCCTAGCAACATAATTTAAAGACTGGTATGTAGTCTGAAATCTGCACATTTGATCCGTGGCAGCAGCATCCTGATTCAGCGGTTGCAGCACCGCGCATGCGCACAGCATTCGGACAGCGGAACCAATCGAGTCTATCGACCTTAGCTCAGGTCCTGTGAGTAGTTATATTTTTATACACATTTTATAGCTAACAAACTTAAAACAAAAAGTCTGCATCAATGGAAAAGACAAAATATATCGAAGGGGTGATGAAAAATTTACTACCAAGTCAAATTCTCTTATTACCTTTTATTAGACTTAATTTGAGCTAATTTAATTTACTACCCAGCGGAAACCTTGGTGTAACATTTAATGTGATGCTGGTTAAACAACAGGTTAAATTGCCAAAGGGCTTAATATGTATTCAGACTTGAGCCTCCAAACATGAGAGGTTAAAAATATGACGAAAATCTGCTCTATATGAAAGCAAATGTGCTACTACACAGGAATTTTTATGCATTTACAAAAAAAAAGTTGGCCCAACAAAAAGAGGTTTTGGTCTTACCAATATTTAACCCATTTTTTACAACTGGCATTTAATTTACGGAAACATAAAAAGCAGTTTATCAGACAGCCAGAAATATCAGGAAAATTCACATGCTTCTGTTAAATAAGATGATACAAATTCCTACATATGTGAAGCTCCCCTAAAGGACCCATTTTAAAACAAGAAAAACCTTGATATACGCTTACAATTAGCTTTTAAGTTTTCCTGCTGGGAAAAATAAATTTGCATTATAATTTACATTTAATGTCAAATCACTGGAATGGGTTTTATACCTGAGGAACTGGGATTTTCTTACATGTGCGATGAATGGCTTCAGTGCCAAACAATAGAAGAAGGAAAAATTATCAATAAACAATTAGCAATATGAACAACATCACTGTCATACTGATGCCATTTAGCCTTGCATCCAATCCAGAATATAAAAAGGGCAAAAGTTTAATCTGATCAGGGAAAATGTAAACCGTGTGATCAGTAATAGGAATAAGTCAAATTAGAGCAGATTTTCTTAAATCAGGTAAAATAGTGGAGGTTCATGATCAGATTATGATGAACCATGTGTCTGCTATCAGGCTAAATGCCTATGAAAATTCAAGTTCAGCTGAAGAATATTTTGAATTTATGTATTTCCAATTACCAGATAGAAAGCCAACAGTTTAAATCTAACAAATTATTTAAGAATTTGATCATAGCACCATTATGATGTAATGAATGTGAGCTTAAATCTGATGTTGAATACCCTACTTCCAAGTGAATGTAAACTTAACCCAGAGCTAGTTTTACTGTATTTCATCCTTATCCATGTACAGTTACAATCTCAGCCTCCTGCAAAAAGGCTCCATTCACTATCACAACTTCTCCTACACCTTCCATGAGAAAAAAAACCTTTCCCAATTAAAAAAAAACATGAACAAATTTTGTGAGTATGAGAGTTTGAATATGAGGTTTTCATGCTGCCCCCCCCCACACACACACACTCACTTATGTCATCATCAGTTACAGGCTATGAACTCCGTACTGATGCAGCAAAAAAATGCTCCCAGTTTCACCCTGATCACCTCATCCCCAAACCATCCTAATTAATACACCCAGCCCAAAGACACTGGTGGATCTGGAATTTGAGCTTGTGTCCTTCCTAATGATCCTGTCAAGTCCAGGTTCCAACCACTATCAATTTGCACCTTGTCCAAACACCACAAGTGGCCTCATACAACCTCTTCCAGGACAGTGGTACATTCAGCAAAAGAAAGAAAAACTGTCTACCTCGCAAAAATGCCTGCAGCAGACATAGAGCTTAGTAACTGGGACAAATACAAGAAATGCTGAGAGGAATTCTAGGTCAAAATGAATAATGATGATGAGGATATATCGTCCAACTGTGGGGACTTTTGTGTCACCCATGGCCTGGGTGGGCTAGCTTCACTGAAATCAGCACCATTTACTGCGAATTCACTTGAGCACAAGAGCAACAGTTGGACTCTCACAAATGGCCAAAAGTTACCTTGTATTTAGGACTTTAAAAAATATGGCTCCAGTGTTAGATGTCTGTCACAAGCAAAATAACAGGGTTATACAACTACACAGCTACACATCAACTTTTGCATTAGCAGGCTAGCCAAGCTATCGTTAGCCAACAGTTAAAGGACACATCACTGGACGTTATCGCTAACAGGAACAGCAATCAGTGCTACCCGAATGCGTGGATCACTCTCCTTTCCTATGACTGTGTTGTGAAAACAACTGTTTTGTCCAGGCCGTGAATATACACTCAAAATTGTACAATAAATGGCTAATGGGTTTAGGTCAAACGAACTAACGTTAGCCCAGTGTTGCTAAATAAACGTAAAAGAAGCTCTACACGTTGTTACAGTTCAATTTAGTTAACCAAGTTTGTCATTTCAACTGTCAGTCACTTGACTGGCTTCCCACGTTCTTGCCACAGGTGTATCAAGCTGGACACTATATTTGTTACTCTAAAGTTAATTTCTGTCCAGGGAATAGCCTGAGCCCCAAGAAACAACAATTTACTGCTGCTAATATAACTAGCAACAGCATAATAACTGGTGTTAAAAGTGAAGACAAAAGCAAATATGCAGCGTAATGTGTTGACTTTAACCCTTTTTTTTAAAGCTGTCACTGGCAGCCACATTCTTTCACCGCTTTGCTTGGTACTATCAGTTAGCTAGTACTGAACAGCAGGCCGCCTGGATGCACGCCTCCCCGGCTATCCACGTCACTACAACGCGGTGCTGTCGCGGCCCGTCCGGCTCCCTGGCTAACTTAAAATGGCGGTGAACGTTAGCTAGTCTGCTAACAGCGAAATTCGCTTGAGGGAGCATGAAATCTTTTCTTCACCACTACTACTACTACTACTCGATGGACATTTCACACGGCAACAACAACCAAAAAAAATACAAACAGTAACTAAATAAATAATACTTCTTTTACCTACCTTTAAATCTGAGGTCAGACGGAGGGTCGAGAATAAGGATCTGATCCAACTTTGACATGTTGGCTGAAGGGATGCACTTGATTTCGGTGTCGTGGAGTAAACTGACAAGTGAAAATCCTGGATCCCCTCTGCCACCACTGAGTCAAAGGCTGACTGAGCTCTGCGAGCGAGCATGTGAGTACTAATACTTGAACGCGCGAGTGCACAGCCTTCTTTTGCGCGTACTCGTGGTCCAGCAACTGATGCGATTATGATACATTAAAGGAGTTATAATGCGTGGACACTGAAACAGACGTACAGGAAAAACATCTTATAAAATGCCAGAAATCCCGACGTGACCCGTACCTACTTAAGTTTTTTTATTTATTGATTTAAGCAAGAATTTCAATTGGGAAGTCTCATTGAGCTCATAATCGCATTTAGATCCGATAAAACGTATGTCTACAATATACAAATGCACAATAACACAGGCAATTCACTCTATCAGCAGTCTTCACATACACAATGATCTAGTTAAACAGTTAAAAGTATTATTCAGTGTACCACTGGTTAATGTAATTAAGTTACTGTGATTTAAATGGCATTTACACAAAAAACGCACAGAAACTAAATGTGCAACTATTCTGGACTGATCAGGGTTTAAAACTGTTTGTTTATAACGTAAACAATGTGTAAGACTAAGTCATAGAATACTTAATAGTCCCTTAATAGTATTCTTATTTAAAATCCTGTAGAAGCTTATACAAAAATGTATGTGCTGCATATTTTCACAGAAATTGCTTGTTTGTTTGTTTTTTTTTTTCAATCAAAATTTTATGATTCTGGATGTGAGTCAATACCTGCATTCATTTGAGTTTTACTTAAGTTCTTTACTGTACAAAAAAAAAGTTGTGATGCTTTGTAAAATGCAAATAAAAACATAAAGCATTGATTTGCAAATCTCATATTTTATTCACAATAGAACATCGAAAATATATCAAGTGTTTAAACTGAGAAAAGGTACCATTTAAAAAATAAATGAAAGAAAGTAATTTCAAATTTGATGGCCGCAACATGTCTCTAAAAAGTTGGGACGGGGCCATGTTTACCACGGTATAGCATCTTCTATACGCCTTTGCGCAACACCAATCAAGTTTGTGGATGACACGACAGTAGTGGGCCTCATCAACAAAATGATGAGACAAACTACAGGAGTGAGGTCACCCACCTGGCCTTGTGGTGCAGCCACAACAAACATTCTCTGAATGTGAGATTGTTGTGGACTTCAAGTGCACCAAGCTGTCAGGGCACTCAACTCCCTCCCTGCTCTGCACACATGAGCCCCAATCCTGAACACCCCCACCTTCCATCCACCACCAATACCAATATCACCAAATGACTCAGGTACCCAGCAAATTCTCTTTGAACGTCATATTTAAACATCCACTTCAAAGACTTTATTTCTTAAGTGCCTCATGAACTAACATTTTATATTTATATTTATTTAAACTTATTTCTTAATTTTAGCACTTTTTTTTATAAAGTTTTACACTTCCAGTACTGTACAAATTCAGATTAAGATCATCTTAATCTGAATTTGTACAGTACATCTTAATAAGATGTACGTTTACACCGTTCCACCTCAGGTCTGAGAAGGAAGCAGTTTCAATCCTCTGTGTGTCTGCTATGTGGTATTGACAATAAAGAAATGTTGCCTTTGACTGTTGCAATATGCAGATTAGCATTGTCTGAAAAATGTATGGCCTTCCCTGAAAAAGACATTGTCTGGGAGCACAAAGTCTGTATTTATCTTTTAGCTTTGATGGTGCCTTTCCAGATATGCAAGCTGCTAATTCCACAGGCAATAAGGAACGCTCATACCATCAGCGATGTACACTTTTGAACTGAGCGCTGATAACAAACTGGTCTGTTTCCTCTTTAGTCCAGAGGCTGTGTTACTCCAAATAAGAATTTCAAATTTAAATTCTACTGAACAGAGAACAGTTTTCCACGTTGCCTCTTTGGCCCAGAGAAGATGACGGTGTTTCTGGCTCATGTTCACATTTGGCTTCTTCTTTGTATGACAGACTTTATCCTGCATTTCTGGATGGCATAGCTCACAGGCAATGATTTCTGTAAGTGTTCCTGAGTCCGTGCATATATTTCTATAACAGAATCATAGTTGATTTTAATGTTTTTTAATGGTCTTCCACGTGTATTTCTTTTAACCACCACTTACTTTTTCAGCCTTTTGTTCCCCAACCCAGCTTTCCATGCAAATCGTAGCCACAATGTCCCATTCTTAGCTGACAGGAGTGACTGCTCCTGTAGTCCATCTGCTTTGTTCTATTGTGATGCTCTTTTGTATACCCTGTGGTTTGAGTTACTGTTACCTACATGCTTAAATGCAGTTAGTTATTGCCATGCCATTTGCTGATTAGATATTTTATTAGGTATACCTAAATAAAATAAACACTCCATTGCCCTCTTTCTTGGTCAAATAGCCCTTACATAGCCTGGAGGTGTGTTTTGGGTTTAAGTGTATTTATGTTCAAGCCAGATTCGAAAAGAAGAAAAATTCACTTTGCAACAATTCTTCATCACAGATGTAAACATGCAGTGTTCAGGTTGCTGTTGTTAGCCAGCTCAAACTGCAAGATAACCATAGGATTTGTCTGGATTCTGGTCATTAACTGAATGCTGAAGTCTGTGCAGAAAAAGGCTTAGAATACAGGATGACTCAAAGAAGTCACATAAAAGAGAACAAGGTTTGACTCAAGAAATAAACCACATTTTGTACAACCAAGTGAGCATAGATGAAAAGGGGAATATTATTTTAGATGTTATTTGTGAGGAATCCAGAGCTTTTATGCAGTGTGTGTTCTCATTGTAAACTATTAATATCCTAAGCTTACCATCTTTGAGACCATTGACAGCTGTGATTCGTCTTCATAATAGCAAATGAGGACCTGCCCTCTGTAAGCCGTACTGAATAGGACACTGTGGAATGCTCCAGTCTGCATGTGATTTGAGCTGATTAGAGCTTTTCAGAGGGTCACATTTGTACATGTTCAGAAAAAAAGAGCCATTTATCAGCGTTAAAAATAGGTTTACACTACTGTGGTTTATTTAAGTGATATCAGAAAGCTCAGCATTTGTTCCCCCATAATATACCTTATAATTACTGTACACTGAGTACGTTGTTAAATCTTTTCCATATGACTCATGCGAGAAGCTTGATCAGTGAAGATGCATACACTTTTTTCACGACATCAAGATGTTAATGTGATGTCACAACCTTTTGTTAGTGACTGCCGCCTCTCGCTCATCTACCTATTATCCAAACCTGAACCACAAATTAGACAGTTTCGGTTGTAATCCTCTGACAGTGTTTGGTATCTTTCATGGACATTTCAAAGACACATATTTCATTATTTGAGTGAGTAAAAATGTCACAGCAACAAAACAGAAATTGAATATTTACTTCTTTATTACACTGATTAATACAGATGTTAATCTGGTCTACAGAGCAAACAGAGAAGCATGACTTCTGTGGCAAACAGTATGAGGGTGATTGTATTGGAATTGCAGTTTTATGTATAGTTTAGTCTGATTGAGACTAGTAATTAATGCATTAGTCTAACAATAGGCACGCTTTAGCCGTATCATACATTTTGTTTAGGAAAACACAGAAAAGGCACTTATGTAGCAATGAAAAGGCACGTGTGCAGCTGGGAATCTCAACTCATAAAGGGGGTCATTAAAAAAAGTGCACTAAGAAATCCAATCTACATTTTATAAAGGTTTTCAATCACTCTTTCACACTCTTGCAGCTGATTTACCATTCCCTACATCTGGTGCCAGGAAGCTCTTAAGTTTATTTCAGTTTTCATTTTAAGTCTGTGTCTGTGGAACATTGTAGTCACATGCCTGACATTTGCTGCAAATTAACCTCTGAGGTAAAAAATGCATCATATACCTAAAAGTATGCACTGTATGTTTTTCAGATAAGCACTGATCTGAAGATTTTTGAATGAACTTTGGCATGATTTTCCACATAAAGGGCCATAGATGTCATCATTTATCCCATCATCCGTGTTGGTAAAAAACTGTACACATTAAAATGTAATTAACCTAAGTACAAATGTAAACATATTTTTAAGCTCTGGAAATGCAGAACCAGTTGTTCACTAAGGTCAATTTGATGTTCATTCAAATATTTTACCATATACTGAAGTTAAGGAGAACTGTAATAGTAAATATTTTCACTATTAAAGTAACTCCTAGCTGATATTGTGTTAAATATATGCAAAAGTGCTGCTATAAACATTGTAACATTTAAATGGTTAGGGCTATGTTTCCCACAGTTCTTTTAGAGTTTGGTAAATATATGCAATCTAACAGCTATACACATGTTTAAAGTCAAATACATGCAGTTCTTTTCTCTAATTAAAAATACAAATGTAACCCCCCTTTTTTCAGGTAAAATGCATAGGGGGGAAAAACACATTTGGCAGTTGCATACAGTCATTCCCTGTAACAAAATCTCAAGACATTTCAGCATGTAGAAAACATCTTTAACAAATCACTTTGTAAACAATTCCAGCGTTGGTCACAGTGTTTCAGCAGGTGGTGTGATGCTGTAATTGCGATTTAGCCCTCTAAGCTGTTCCTTCTGCTGCTTTACAGTTAAAAACGTTCTAAAGCAAATGTGCATAAAAACCATGAGGAATGTAAATCCACCGCGTTTGAGTTACACAGCTAAATGCTCGTCTAAGGCTTGTTCATAACGGCCTCTTATTCAAATGGGTAGAAGAGTTAGACTTGCTAAAAATTAACATAAAGAACTTCGATGTGCGCCGTTTAAGAGTCACGGTACTATGAAAGTCTACAGAGTGCGAGCCTCGAACTTAACAATCAAATCCTGCCTTTATAAAACACGTCAGCTTCCACTTGTTCTTAATTTGTGCTCAATTTAACGGTTGCTATGAAAAATGGTGTAAAACTGGAAATGAGCTTCTGCATGTCTCACACTACACAGTAATTCAGTCAGGACACCACCTGAGGGGGCCAAACCGAAGGCTTTCTGCCTCGTGACTTCAGCAGATCTGAAACTGCTGCTGTTAAATAAACTTGCTTGCTCAAACTGGTGCATTGGCCCATATAATACTGCTGGCAGGTTTTTCTGTTTCATGTTGCAATCAACCATACGTGCAGGCCAACTTTAGTCTATCCACCGTCTTGTCACAGAGTAAGACGCTGTGTGCATTGTGGACTAAGTGCTGTGCTGGTGGGGTCTGTAGTGCGGAAGGAAGTGATCTCATCAAACGCTGCTGGCACTAGCAGCACCTCCTGGTGGACGGAGCAGGCTGTCTTGTGAGTTTAAAGGAATCATTGCTGTCCACCTCAGAGTTTTCCAGGGGTGGAATCTGTTTACCTAAAAACAAAGGCATTCAAAGAGTTTCCACATCACAGTTACTAAACTTGAGCACACAGAGTGTTTTCTCATTTAACTGTGCTGCATTGGGTATTGATTTCCTATTGCCAAAATAAGGACAGAGCAGTTTTGGAGTTTTTTTGCTGGCCGTATAAAAAAACCAAGGACACTGCTTAGCTTAGAATACATACTGTAAAACCAAACATCATCTAAACATCAGTTATTTAGCTGAAATAAAAATAAAATTGTCATTTTAAATTTCACTTGAAATGTCTCCTCGATAGCATTACAAACAAACTGCATGTTTCATATCATCATTCGGAGTTATGCTGTGCTGCAGTATGGGGAAATGCATCCAGGTTTTACTTGTAACTGATTAATTAAAGTCAGAGCCTCTCCATCTCCACTGCTTCCATTCTGAGTCTCTCTTTATCCAATTCAGGGTATATCCCAGCTGTCATAGGGTGAGTGGCAGTGTATATCGCCCTCAATCACAGGGCTTGTGGTCAATTTAGAATCGCCAGTCAACCTAACAAACATGTTCTGGACTGTGAGAGGAAGCTTGAGTACCCAGAGGCATACACGGAGGCATAGGAAGAACATGCAGACTCCATACAGCGGGGCCCAAGCTGGACAGCAGGTTCAAAACCAGAGGTGACAGTGCTAACCCCTTCACCATCCACCCGTCTTTTCACATTCAGTTATCTGTGAAACATCAGGCTGTTATGGCAGGGTGTTTTTTTTTTCTTGTCTTGTTTTCTTGTTAAGCTTTGAGTCAATAGCACAAACCTCCTCTTTACAGATAACTTCCAAATGTACGTCATATAGTCCTGTCCTAAATTCCTATAGTCTACTGTTTACATTTATACTTGTATACTGATGTGTCTGCAGCGCTGTGCAGTCATGGGAAAAACAAAGCTGACCATGTTAGACTTGAAGTAAATAAATCTTGAGTTACGTTTACTGAAATGGAGTAAAGAGAAGAATTCAGAGCAGCTCGAGTATAAAAGTGAATTTACTTTTCTGGGGAGGTGCAGCCTACTGCTTAGGCCACAGTGTTGGATAAATTTAGAAAATTAGAAACTTCCTGCTTCAGAGTAATGCTGAAAAACTAGTTCATGTATTTATTATTTCGAGGCTGGCCTATTGTAATTCATTACTATCAAATTGTCCTAAAAGCTCCCTGAAAAGCCTTCAGCTGATCCAAAGAATAGAATAGAATAGAATAGAATTAAAATCCTTCTCCTCACAAACAAGGTCTTGAATAATAAGGCCCCATTTTATCTTAAAGACCTCATACCACCCCAATAGTGCACTTAACTCTCAGACTGCAGATTTACTTGTGGTTCCAGGGGTTTTCAAAGTAGAATGGGAGGCAGAGCCTTCAGCTTTCAGATCCCTCTCCTGTGGAACCAGCTCACAGTTTTAATTCAGGAGAAAGACACCCTTTCTACTTTTTAAGATTAGGCTTAAAACTTTCCTTTTTGATAGAGCTTATAATTAGGGCTGGATCAGATGACCCTGAACCTTCCCTTAGTTATGTTGCATTAGGCCTAGGCTGCTGAGGACTTCCCATAATGCACTGTTTCTTATTCATTCACCTGTTTTCACTTTGTGTTTATTATTAATTGCTGGCTCTCTTCCACAGCATGCCTTTTGTAATGTCTCCTCCCCTCACTCCCAACCCATTGTGGCAGGTGGCTGCCCCATCATCAGCCTGATTCTTCTTGTTTAAAGGAAGTTTTTCTTCCCATTGTTGTCAAGTTCTTGCTTATAGGGGTAATGTGATTGTTAGGTTTTCTCTGTATTGTTGTAGGGTCTTTACCTTACAATATGAAGCGCCTTGAGGCGACGGTTGTTGTGATTTGGCACAGCATAAATAAAATTGAATTGAATTTAGATTTAATCCAGTACACTAAATCAAGCTTAAGACGGGATATATTCATACTTAGGACAGAAAAAAGAAATAGCAACAAAACCTACTGATTTTCTGAAAGAGCTCCTCAACATTGACAGCATTTCTGGCACTTGTCTCGATGAAAATAGCTGCAATTGATTCGGCAAACTCCTTAGCTTCCTTCATAGGAACTTCCCTGTAAAAGAGAAGAACAGGTTTCAGATGGAAAATCTAAATTTTCATTAATGAATTTAATTAATTCAGTTGCTAACTGGACTGATCTGAGCAACAACTCAAGGGTAACACAGAATAAGAGGACACAGGTCATTCTTGCTGCTGCATACAGATTCTAAAATAAGCAATGTGAACAGAGACCTCACTGCCTTTACATGCAGTGCTGCGAAAAAGTATTAAATCAAACTTAATTTCTTTATATTTTGCTAGGAAAACGGGAAATATGTGCACTGAAACTGCAAACAGATGGAAATCCAGTTTATAAGGCAAAAACTGTTTAAGTCAGTATTTGATGTGACTGCCTTTATTCTCCAACACAGCCTGAACTCTCTGAGGCAGCTTTCTTGTCTTTTCTTTAAGTAGTCTTCAGGAATAGTTCCCCAGGCTTCTTCAAGGCCTTTTGTTCCATTTTCTGTCAAGATGACAGACAGATCCCACACTGCTTCAATAATGTTGAGCTCCGGGATCTGGGGAGGCCAATCCATGACTGACAGTGTTCATTGTGTGTTTTTCTGTCAAGGTACACTTTTACTCCATTGGCAGTGTGTGTGAGATCATTGTCCTGCTGCAATCATTAAGCCGCTGCCAATCAGGTGCTTTCTAGATGGTATTGAGTGGTGGATCAAAAGCTGATACTTTTACTTTTCTTCTCGTTTAACAAGACCCCCAACACCACTGGCTGAAACACAGCCTCAAACCATGACAGAGCCCCCCCTGTGTTTTACAAATGGCTGTAGACACTCCTGACCTCCTCTGTATAATCTGAACCAAAATTTTAAATTTGGATTCATCACTCAAACATAAGAACTGCTGACATTGATTATCAGTCCAGTTATTGAGTAATGTGGCATACCTCAGCCTTTTCTCACTGTTTCCCTTCCTTATGAATGGCTTCTTGACAGCCACCCTTCCACTGAGACCATTTCTGAGGAGGCTTCAGTGAACAGTAGATGGATCATCTCTCATGTCCTGTGTCAGGTCTTTGCTGCCTTTTTTTTTAGATTTCTTCACATGACTTTCAGATACTGTTCATTGACCAAAGTTAGATTTTAAGACATGTCACTTCTTTTGTCCTCCACTTGCCCAGTTTCCTCAGATTTTTTAAGGACACACTGCACACCACAGCAATTTGTTTGTATGTAGGTTTTGTGGCTTTTTTATGCCTGTCAAACTGTTATCTTTGATATTTTTCACAGATTCAACTAAAGAAATGGGACCAAATTGTGTGCTTTTGCGACAGGCTGCTAGTAACAAAGTGCCCAAAACTACAATTTAAAATTGGTTCTTTGCTAAGTTATCTGTTATGTGAAGACATAACACTGGTTCATCACTCAAGTCCATGCCTTTATATGCTTGAATGAGTCATAGGACCATGTTCAGTGGCTTAACAAATAAACAAACAAAAAACGTTCCTCTGAAAATAGTCAGACACTAGGACCGGAATGAAAATGAGTGAAAGAGCAGCCAATGTCCAAAGAAAAACTATGAAATACCTTCAGAAAGCCTTGAGAACTATTGCTCAAGACCACTTTAAAAAAATTACAAAAAAATCCGCCTTATCACTGATCATAAATGTTATGTTATACATTTGTATTAAAGTGATCCCACAGACCTTGTATAACAAAATTATTTTAGTTCGTGGGCTGCATACAGACCATTTTGGTCTCGAGTGGGCCAGCAAAAAAATACTTTCTGAAAATGCTCTCATTTAATGAGCTATTCATTTAAAAAACATATGAATAAAAATATGAGGAAAAATTGACTGAATTAATTCAAACTACTGTCATTACAAAGAACTTCTGCAGTCATAAATTCAACACACTGGCACCGTTTCTTGGCTTAACCACCTTTCTTCAGTGTGGTTTGACAGGACGTGGGTGGAGAATATTTAAATAATAAGGATGTAAAATCAACAATGATTCAGACTTATGCCTTGAACTAAATTAACAGTTGGCATGATTCATTCTTAAAGACTTGCAAAGCAGTGCTTCCGAGTGCAACAAACAGTAAAAAAACTGTAAAAAACAAACAAACGATAACCTTGTCATCTGCAGTGTTTTCAATATGAAAAGCCCTCATGATTGGACCCTTCTGGAGGTCAATTCTGGACTTTGTAATGTATGTTTTTCAACTCTCTAGAAGTCTCTAAAAACCTCCTTTTGTTTTTTTTTTTTTCCAGAAAAGTTTCCATCAACAACCCAGGAAGGAATGACATTTGTAGGTCATGAAGCACAGCATCCCAGAGTGATGGAAAAATAGCAAAATTATTCAGTTACAAATACTCAGGACAGCTGTTACTGATTTTTTTCACTTTTTTTTTCACAGATCTGAGACCAGCGACAATGATTGTAAATGTTGTGTTACGCTTACCAGTTTAGTTATGTCATAGACAATGACAGCAGCAGCTGATCCTCTGTAGTACATAGGAGCTAGTGAATGAAACTAAAAAAGAACATATTTATTCTAGTTAGAATGATCCTTTTTTTTTGATATCACACATAAATATTACCCAAAGTGTTCAGTCTATGATGAGGGGGGAAAAAAGCTTATAAAAGGCAGCCACAGTCCTATGCCCATACATTCTTACACAATGAGTTGTTTATGGAAAAAATGACTTTCTCAAGTCCCCAGGTCGTCATAACTCACAGTAACCTTTTAAAGTCTTCACGCTGACATGAAAAACTGTGTTCAAAGGTAGCTTGTGGAGAAATGCTGAATATAGAAGTCACCTCTGTAAATGTCAACCAATTGCAAGAGAAGTAATGAGCGAAAACGTCGGCTTATTGACGCTAACCTGTACCCTGCAGCTGGGATAGGCTCCAGACCCCCCCACCCCCCCCCCAATGCCCCCCTGAATTGGATAAGCAGAAGAAAATGGATTGATGGATGGACGGATGATTTTAAATGATTTTTTTTAAAAAACCCTACTCTAGCATGATTTATTTTTAAAATTGCTACATTAATAAAAATGTATGATTATGAATAGTTATAAAGCTGTTCTGTCCAGCCATTTGTACATTTTCAAATGTCAGGGTGACACAACCCCTAAACATGAGACTTTTGTTGTGATGTAAAAGAGTAAAAGAGATAATGATTATAAACATATTTACTCCATGACAGTGAGATCAAAATAAAAGGAAACTTTCTTGGTAATGCTTTCTTTAGGGTTTTCATTGTTGTATTGGTCACAGGCTACCTTCAGTATGACTGACCATGCAAGATCAGCCAGTCAAACGTAATAAGAGAACCCTGGTAACAGGTCCAAACATATTGTTTTCATATACAAGCAGGAAATACTTGCATTAGTTTTTCCATCCAGTAAGCAGGTTTGGCAAACTTCAGTCTCCTCCCCAGCCAATAAATTAAGCCCTATGATGTCTCGTGACCTTGGAAACCTATGTGAATCATCCTGTTCATACCCTATAAATAACTACATGACATAAGTACCAGCTTTCTGATGCAAAGTGTGACGGAAAATCAACATCACATGTGTTAACTTAAAGCTAACAGCGAGTGAAGGAGAAGTTCAAGTTATGCACACACTCACCCGTTCCTGTCCAGCTGTGTCCCAGATCAGAAATTTGTGTAGCTCATTTCCACATGGCACTGTCTTGGTCAGGAACGACGCTCTGAGGATAATTTAAAGCATTTCACAACAGTTTTCTTTTGTTTTTTTAAGTCACACTTTAAAAATAAAGGAAAAAAATATGTGCAAGTCAGCAGGAAACTAAAAGCACTGAGAATAAGGAAGTTTGGCACAGAATGCGTATTGCTACAGAGGCATATAAACAACCTTCAAACAAAAATGGAAAGATATATAGAAAATGGGTTCAAAGACTGGTATAGAGGTATAAAAGACAAAAACTGAGGTTATAGGTAATCATCCAATCTGTTTCAGTTTTTACTGCACTATGAAAGGTACTAAAAATGTATCATTTTACACACACACATTGTCCTGGGTGGTGTTTGTCTTTGTTTCAGGTGCCGTCAAAATTAGCCCCTTAACAGACCAAGTCTTGGTTAAAATAAGCTACGCGTTACCTTTCCGTATAGGTTATTGCTTACAGGAAGCTGCACTTCTGGGTAACCTGTGTGTGACTTACATTCACAAGATACCTGCTGTGGGAAGTGGGTTTGACATTTCCATGACTATCACACGTGAGCCCAAATTTTGGGTAAACCAAAGGAGTACAAAACAATAATAAAACTGCAGTTAGGTTTTAACAGTCTTATAGGGGCCTAAGCAATTCCTTTAAACTAAATATAAACCATTAGAGCCAAAGGAACTGAGGCACAATAAGTTTAATCTCTTAAGTAATCAGTTTTTCTGCCATTAGGTTTAACTTCTGTGGCTTATAGACAGTTCTTGGCATTATCAATTTACCCATTAGTACAAATTATATGACCTGACATCACTAAAAGACATGAACTTCACTTGACCTTGCACATACAGTAGTTTCATTCAGCCAGATTACTGATGGACTAACTAAATCTGCCTGTACACTTCTGGCAGTTTGAGATACAACACATTTTAGTTTCAGCTTCGTGTCCAATCACGAATGATTAGTTGCCTGCTGTTAAGGCCTTCTCGTGGTTCAATACTCACCCTATGGTTGGACTTATGTTGTGATCGAAGTGATCCTGAACAAATCGGCAAACAATGCTGGATTTCCCAACTCCAGTGTCCTGCAAACAGAATCAGTCACAGCACATGCACACACAGAGTGAGCGGTCACTATTGAACCCATTAGATTAGAACTGTAGTACATACAACAAATTGACATTATCTCCAGCTATCTCCAGCTCCAGCATTAAAGTGAAGTAAAGAGAAACAGACGCTTTATGAGGTAAACGGTCACGTAAAGTGAAGTCAAATTTATTTCTAAAGCACTTTTTTACAAACAACAACAGCTGACCAAAGTGCTGTACAAAAAAAACAATACAGTACATAAAACATAACACAAACATTAGTTAAAACAAAGACATAAAATAGCTAAAATAACTTATCAAGACTCAGTAAAAGCCCTGGTATAAAAGTGAGTTTTCAACCAGGTTTTAAAACTGTCAACTGTTGGGGAGGTGTTGATATGATGACGCAATGTATTCCGTAATTTCGGGGCAACAACTGTGAAAGGCCAATCTCCTCTGCGTTTCAGTCTTGGCCTCAGAACTGAAAGGAGCATTAGCTCAGCAGACCTCAATGACCTAGTAGGAACTTGTAGGCATAAGAGGTCGGAGAGGTAAGAGGGTGCTAAGCCATGCAAAGCTTTAAACACAAGTACCGGTAATAAGATTTTTAATTCTTATTCTAAAACTCACTGGGAGCCAGTGTAGGGAATCCAAAATGGGAGATATATGGTCCCGTTTGCGAGTGCCAGTCAATACACGTGCTGCTGCGTTTTGGACCAATTGAAATCGATGAAGGAGCAATTGACTGACATCTGAATAGAGGCTACTGTAATAATCAAAGCGGGATGAGATAAAGGCCTGGATCGCTCTTTCAAAGTCCCCAAAGGCGAGAAAAGGTTTCTACTGATCTGCTGTATCAAAGGCAGCAGTGAGGGCCAAGAGTACTAACATTACAGAATCCCCCGAGTCAGTAATAGTTAGGAGGTTGTTCAGTACTTTTAAAAGAAGTTTCAGTACTGTGGTAAAATTTAAATCCAAATTGATATACTAGTAATATTATTTTGATCTAAAAAAAGTCTGGAGCTGAAGAAAAACAACTTTTTCCAGAACCTTAGTTCTGGTAGTTTGGAGATTGGTCTGAAATTGGATAAGTGCGGCTGAGATTTTGGTTTTTTAAGGATGGGTTCCACTACAGCATGCTTAAAGTTAGCAGGGACGTGGCCAGAAATTAGGATGCTGTTTATGAGAGACAAAACACTTGTTCGCACAATATGAAAGACAATTTTTTAGTATTCGAGATGGAAGAATATCCAGGAGACAGCTCGTGGGTTTCAAGTGGCACACTACGTGGATCAATAAAGAGAGGGAAACGGGCTCAGTTGTCAAAAGTGGCAGAAGTAGATGGGTGAGCAAATAAGTTAATGATAGAAGGAATGATATTCGACCTGATGCAAGCAACCCTATCAACGAAGAATCTCAGGAAATTTTCACACATCTCTGCAGACGCTTCAAAAGAGGGAGCCTCAGGAGGATTGAGAGCAGACTTAATAACTTTAAATAAAATATGCAGTGATCTTACAGTCTGCACTCAATAGATAAACACCAGCCAGAGCATTTGAGGGGACTTGAGAGTAAAAATGGAAAATATCATTATTAGTGTTGTTAATATTTAATTAACGCATATCTGTTTTTTTACAAACAGAAGTAAAACCACAGCGGCTGCTATGGGGTACAGAGGGTTAAAACACAGAGGGAATTTTGAGACTACATCACCTTCACCTAATGTCCAATTTCCTGACATGGTTATGGGCTCACTTGCTTTTTACAGATGGTATAGAAAATGTATTTCATTTTGTAAAGCAGCTTATCCAAAATATGCATGCAATCCACCCCTTACTTTTCACACCTGGTTTCAAAACACAAAGAAGACGACAGCGCCCTGTGACCATACTGTCTATTAGGGCTGGGCGATATATCGATTTTGAAAAAGTATCAATATATTTTCATACGCGATATAAGATGAGACAATCTCGTTTATATCGATATAGTCTAGGTCGCATTGCAATCATACTTGGAGCTCCATGAGTTCACCTTTCTCTTCTCCCAGGTGGGCCTGTTGCTAATACATCAGCGCATATGTCTTCAGATTTTCTGAGATGGCTAAAATCCTGCCGATGCAATTTTGTTCATTGAGTCTGTCACAGTACTGCATGTACAGGAGTACACAGGACGAAGTACTTTCCAGTGTAGACGTCACCAGACTGGCTTTTTGAAGAATAAGTCAGCCTTTTGCTATTTTGCTCTGTATCTTTTCTGTTTACATTTTAATAGCATAGCTGTGAGTCTTTTTATAGAGGGGGAAAAAGCATACATTTATTTGAAGAGCATTATTATTTAAATATGCCAATAGTTGATTTTTAAACAATTTCTCATGTATATCTACAACTGACTTTTAATAAAAATGTCTGTATATTTGGAACTTTGTCTCAGTCCCAAATGTCTTTGGGACAGCTTTAACTCAGAAGTGCCTTTTTGTTTATATGTTTTGGGAAGAAAAAAAATAAATAAATAAATAAAAAATATATATATATATATAAACCATTCAGCTAAACTATATCGAGATATTACTTTTGGTCCATATCGCCTAGCCCTACTGTCTATGGTTTAATTACATACACACACACACGCCTAGTTCCGGGTAACCCCCCCACCCACCCACCACCACCACCACCACCGTCCCATTTTTAAAACTCCTTTAAAAAAAGAAACAAAAAAACAGGTTTATATGACTTTATATATGCATTCAAACCTGCTCTAATTGCTTGTTACAAGCATGCAGAGGTGTAACAAAAGATGGGTAAGGTCAACATATGGTTAAAAAATATTTTAGTGAGCATGTCAGGGGCCCGAGGTAGCATGCACAGGCCTAAATATGTTATGTAGCTCCGAAAAGTTCCCCTCTGCCGCTTTGACATCATTGAGAAACGCCAGTTTTCAGTCTCTCGCCGTGTGTACCATAGACATGTCTATGGTGTGTACAGACAGACTGGCGCGTTTCGCTAACGCAGCAAGAAATCTAACGGCTCGCTGGCTCCGGTGATGACGTAATGGTCGCTAAACTATCAGAACCTTTTTAAAGTAACCACTAAACTACAAAGTAAAACATAATTTTTTGAAAACTACAAAATACACGCAAGAGGACATATCCAAAAAATGACTGCCGACCCATGAGCGTGGTTTTAAGCCAACAACTAGCTACCAACATTAGTTTATTAACCAAGTTATCTCACTAACACGACAAATTAATTAAAAAATATATATAAATACCGTAACTGACAGAATATCGACTCTAGCATTCGGGTATTAATGAGCAGTTACAGACAACATGTTGTCGGCTTTTGCAGTCTCGCAGCAGGCTAAAGGAATTTGCCCCAAAACGGATCAACAAAAACATCAACCACTTACCCCTAAAAGGCAAACCTTGAGCTCCCTTATAGCCATGGCGAGTTTAGGAAAGTTTTTAAATCATCATTTGTCAGTGTATACTCAATGTATTTGTTTCATCATGCTTGAAACTAATTTTTTTTCCTCTTCTTGGATAAAATAGAAACCCAGCCCCTGATACAGAGACATCTCCACTAAGCGATCGGCAAGCCGCATAAGTTAAAATAATAACATCCGGCAATGACTTTCAAAATAAATGTACCC